>VSMD01043901.1:0-40521 GCA_008750895.1 Mirza zaza
TTTTGAGACAGAGTCTCACTTTGTTGGCCAGGCTAGAGTGAGTGCCATGGCGTCAGCCTAGCTCACAGCAACCTCAAACTCCTGGGCTCAAGCAATCCTTCTGCTTCAGCCTCCCGAGTAGCTGGGACTACAGGCATGTGCCACCATGCCCGGCTAATTTTTTCTATATATATTTTTAGTTGGTCAATTAATTTCTTTCTATTTTTGGTAGAGACAGGGTCTCGCTCAGGCTGGTTTTGAACTCCTGACCTCGAGCAATCCGCCCGCCTCGGCCTCCCAGTGTGCTAGGATTATAGGCGTGAGCCACCGCGCCCGGCCTGCTATTTCTTTTCTTCAAGATTTTCCTCCACTATCTTGCCAAATAGGTATTAATGGAAATGAAGGAGACCCACTTCTGACACTGTTTGGGGATGCTCATCTTACATTTGCTGTTAATGACTTCTGAGGTTTGAATATTCTGCTTAAAACACATTAGAGACAAAGTAGCCTCTTACCAACAGGCTTCTTCCAGAGTGTTCTGACACATAACAGATTTTAAATGACCCAAGGTGAGTCAAAACATACACAAAAGGGTCCTAAGGCTTCTGTCTTCATTTCAGCTATGTGGCCACTTTAAAAAAAACCTGTTTCTTCTTCTGTAAATTGAGACTAAATATATCCAAAGGCCTGGTTCCTGATGAGAACTATTCATGGTCATTCCTGAGTCCATGAACCACACAAAAATTGTTTTCAAAATCATGTGCACTCTTCTGAGGAGCAATTCCACAGCTTTAATCTAGCTCTCAAAGGGGTGCATCAACACAACAGTCCAAGAGCCACTGTGCCAACAAACCACTGTGCTTTGTGCCACAGGATAAAGCATAAAGCACATGGCCTTGAAACAGAACAGTGTCAGGACCAGAGGCAAGCCTTCTTCCAATCTGTGAAAACATATATGATAATACCTACTCCATAGGGAGTCGATGAAGAATAGATAAATGGGATGTTGACCAAAAATTTCTAATATATAGAAGTTACTTCCATTATGCAAGAAGACAAAAATCATTTAAGAAGATACTATATGTATTCATTTGAAAATTGAAGCTCCCAGACACTAAGGAACTGCCCCAAGTGAAACAGCTTACAAATGTCCACTCTCTGTCCTCATGTCCCACACAACAAAAACACAACAGTCCACATTCAAAATACAATACAAACCCAAGGCTAACACTAACAGAAATGGTAGTCAGGCCTGGGCCCACCAAAAAGGAAATAAAACCAAACTGATATATTATGGCAACATCAACCTTCAGAAACATAGTTATTTAAAATTTCCAAGTGACCCTTTTGAGGTCTACACACTTACCAGACCTTAAGAAAGCTGGTGGAGAGGCAACGACTGCATCAGGTGAGCTGGCCATTTCAAATTGTTGACTCTAATCATAAGCGTCGCAGGCTAAACTATAGCAATTTTAAAACTGGTTAGTGAAGGTTAGAAGCAATCAGTGTTAGATTAATTGAAAGCAGTGTGAGTAGTTATTAACATGATGCAGTATGTAACAAAGGCAGTAATTGAGGATCGTTATAATTTTATTTTCCCTTTTATGATTTGAAAATTTGATTTTCTTTGCTTTGACAAATTATATTTGCTTATATGGCTGAAGCAGGAAATATATAATATCCACTTATTAAACATTACATAAGACTAGTATCCTCTGTGAATGAAGTGATTATGCTACTATGTAACAATGCTCAGAACCCTGCAGAGGAGTCTATACCCAGGCAGGTTAGTCCACTTTCAAACAAACTTCTGTTTATATATTCTTCTAAAAGTTACAAACAGTAACAATCAAATTGATTGTTTTTAATGACACAGGAAGTAAATGATCCACTCAAATTTTATCACCTATACTTCATAAGGTTTTCATAAGAATCTAAACCTCAATCATAACTATTAATTTGGAGGAATGACTTCAACTGGCATCTCTTTTTACTACTACAATGTAAACATATAGAATATTCAATATTGATAATATGCATTTAACTACTTTGCAAATGAAACTAGATTTAAGTAACTGCATTCAACAACAGTTAAATAAAACTTAAATTTTTTCTCAGTTAAGAAAAGAAAAGTAAAGTTTTCAAAGCTTACTGTCATGACATGCATTTCAGAAAAATCAATGACTGGAGAAGAAAACCTCTGAGTCTGCTCTACATTTCCTCTTTCTTGTGCTTATTAAAGGAAAAGAGAAATGTTGCAAAAATATACCTTGGGAGCAGCGCTCAGTTCCCTGTAAGAAAACTCTGGTTACTCTCTGTCCAGACGTAATCAATCCAGTAACAATTTTTATAGCCCTGATAGCCACATTGTTAGTAGCCAACTCAATGTTTCTATATCAAACACAAAAAAATTTAAGAAAAAGTGTGAAACAAAAATACATGTGAGTATTCCAAGTAACCATTGGTTTTAAGATGTACTAAGAACTATTTTCGGAGGGGAGGGGATTAAAAAAAAAAAAAGAACTATTATTGTTAAAGTAAAATTCTATCATACTCTGTAGGTGGTCGTTTCACTATATCACTAAGTAAATAAATGCAGAATTCTTTTAAGGTATAAAAACAATGAAATTGGCAACAAAGATTGGGTATGTGATTTATGAAATTAGATATTTTCTCCAATTAAAAAAAAAAAGTCAGTATGCACAACAGACAACTAAGACCTTCATAAATAGGGAAAGCCCAAAACAATGAGGGCACATTAGCTGAGGAAAAAAAAAATCTCTTAATGTCAACGCAAATGCAGAGTTAATTTTCCCAGACAATGCCTTCCACATCCCCCAATAATAAAATAGTTCTCCAATCCTTTAAAAGGGAAAGTCCTTATTTGGCTTGTCATTCCACCACCTTTCCTGTTTATGGGCACACTTTTGCTCAAGATTATTATATGCAGCCAGCCAGGAATAGGGGAAGTTTCAATACCAGCTCCTGGAGGAGTTATCAGCCAAGAGTGTTAACTTGAAAGTCATGACTGTGCAATCTGAACAAGTCAGTTCAGGACACTTGAACTGTTATAACCGCCTGCACTGGAATCTTCTGACCTTCCTGGCCATGCTTGGGAGCCACAAGTGGAAACTAAGCGACCTCCGGTCACTTGCCTAGGGAAGAAGACTGCTTCCTTCTGAGCCCTAACTCTGCTCTACTTGATGTGAGGCCTTGTTTGTCTCTCAGTTTCTACCACATAGATTACTGGCCACAGCAGGGAACTACTGGGGAATGTAAAGGGGGATACATGAAATAAGGCAACGAGCAGCCGCCGGCTTTCCAGGGTCAGATCATAGTCCATTTGACTTGACCTGACGAAGCCATCTGACTTGTACAGAGGACACTCATACGGAGGACGCACTTTTCCCCAGGAATGTCTTGCCGCCTGAGTTCTGAGTTAAATACTCCGTGCAAAGTTGGGACCGCCTCCTACACACTTCTGAGGGGCACACACACAAAACAGAGTTGGAGGACACGCATAGAGAGGAGTTGGGTCGGCCATCTAATTCTTAGAGATAAAGGGGAGATGTCAGGAGCCAGGCCGCGGCCGCCGCCTGCTTTCTAAGGAAAAGTACGAGGGGCACAGGTTCGTTTCCAGGACCCCCACCTGCCTCCCGCCCGAGTGCTTGAGGGGCAGAGGGCGGCGCCCCAGCCAGCCAAACCTGAGCGCTTGACCCGAGCCCTTCGCTCCAAGACCTTCCAGCTCACTTCGGTCAGGAGTCCCGCCGCCCCCGCCATCGCGCTCGGGCAGCAGCCGCTGCCACCCCGGGCTGCCTGTCATTACCGTCCGCCCGCCCAGCCGGCCCCGCCAGCCCCGCCTGGCCCCGCCCCCCGCGCGACACTGTCGAGAGGCGCGCCGGCCGGAAGTGAGCGCGAGAGCGAAGCTGACCCTAGCTCCATGGCCTCTCTAGCGTCAGAAGAGCGGTCCGAGGGGAGAGGGAGGCGGGAGCCGGCGGTGGCTCGTACGCGCCCCGGGGCTGAGCGCCTTTTCTCCCAGCCGGCGGCGCCGTGCTTTGCGGCTGCCGTCAAGCGCGGCGCTGGGCCGGCGGGCGGGGGCCGAGGGGCTGCCATGGCGGCGGCGGGCCGGCTGCCGGGTTCCTGGGCGCTGCTGGCGCGGCTCCTTGCCTGGCTCGCGCTGCTGGAAGTCGGGCCGGTCCCGGCGCGGGCGCTGCACAACGTCACGGGCGAGCTCTTTGGGGCCGAGGCCTGGGGCACCCTGGCAGCCTTCGGAGACCTCAACTCCGACAAGCAGACGGACCTCTTCGTGCTGCGGGAAAGTCAGTGCTTGCCGGGCCCTCCCTCTGTCCGCTGTCCGTGTGCCCCTCCCGGTGTTCCCCACACCCTTGGCCCCGATGGCCGGTGCGCCAGAATTTCCCGGTCCTTCTCTCCCAGCCCCGTGACCTTTCCTTTATCTCCTGCATTCTTGGCAGCTTGCCCTTTTTCTCCACTTTTTCCAACCTCAGGTCCTGACCTGGCCACCTTACAGTTTGACCAACCCTCAAAAGCCATGACAGCACCCCAGTTTTTTTCCAAAGAAGCCCGCTGCTTTCACCCACGCACCACCTCCTCGCGATGGAGTCGAGTCACCTGCCATCCCAAGTCCTTTCTGATTCCCAGAAGTCTTTGTAGCTTGCCTCTACGTTCACTCCCGAGGCCTTTTCTTTTTCTTCTGGTTTACTTCAATCTTCCTTCCCCTTTGATGAACAGGAAAACATGCAACTTGATAGTTTCTTCTCATAGGGAACTTCTCCTTGCCTCCCCACTTACCTAATTTGCCCTCCCCTCCTTTTGTCAGGGTACCAGCTTTCTTTGAAGCTACTGTGCTTCAAAGAAAGCCCTAAACACTAAACAGGTCACACAAACATTTTGCAGGGACCACTAATAAACCCAGAGCCTCCTTGGGGAAGCCTTCTCAAACAGCATACTCTCTTCCCTCCTGAATTGCCTATTCTTTTGTGTACACCTTCCTCACCTTGGTCACCACCCTAGTCCTTCAGATCTCTGCTTTCTTTGCCAACTTTTGATTCTTAGAAGTTCTTTGCTTTGACCATCACTAAACTAAACTTAGATGGTCTTGATGCTGTCAGTGGGCAGTAAGGGGGCCTTAGCATTCTTGAGTACCCACAGAAGTTGGTGCTCCTTAAAGGTCAAGGCCATGAAGGAAGGAAGAGGAAATGTAGAGCGGACTCAGTGTTTGACTGATAGAATCCTGAACCAGACTTCTTAGGGCCCTTGCCAGGACCCCAGAGACGCTTGTGGACCCAGGATATTTTCTCAATCTTTGTATAACTCCCCATTTTACAACATACTGCCAAACCTCTAGCTACCCCATCCAAACTGGGTACAGAGAATCTCCTTGACTTTAAAGATGGCCTGTGTTTGAACAATTTCAATTTCAAGGTCATTACAATGAGTGCTAATTGAACTTCAACAGTGCATTAATCTGGGGGATGGTTCCATAGGAGCCACAGGAGGAGTGTCTTGAAGGATTCAGCATTTTCTGCTTACATGCTTTTGTCCTTGTCATCAGATGTGTACAGTGGGAGTGCCTGCATCCTTGGTGTGATGCATCTGTGTGATGAACTAAACAGACTTATAAGGGGCAGTGTTGTTACCTTTAGGAAAGACAAGGCTTAACATTTAGTTACAAGGCATGTTCTTTGTATGGTTCTTTTAAGTCAGCTAGTCTGATTCCTGGCAGAATCCATACACATTGGCTTCGGTATGTCTTGATCAACTACATTTTTCCATGTTGATCTTTCTTTTTTCTCTGCTGCTTTGAACATTGAACTTGTGATATACAGTTAGGTGGCCCTATTAGGATGGTGGGACTATTCTTGAGCAGGCAGAAGAACTGGAGTAGAGTAAAAGTTTTCTTGTCGATACTAGTGCCCAGAAGGCTTCTCATAACCACTGATTGGATATCTAACCAGAAAACATTTTTCTAATATCATATATTTGTTTCTTTTAGGAAATGATTTAATCGTCTTTTTGGCAGACCAGAATGCACCCTATTTTAAACCTAAAGTAAAGGTATCCTTGAAGTAAGTACAAATAGGTTTGTTTCTGTAAAACCTTAGTCATTAGCATGACAGTTGATATGCTATAGCTGGTTGGATTGTCTCTGAAATCAATTTTACTTGTGTTGTTGTAACACAAAACTATTAGCTAGCAGGTATGAGTAGCAAGTGATTTGTTAGGAAAACTATTGAAAGTACCAGAGTTTCAAAATGATTTATTTTTAAGTAATTAAATTTGAATGGAATTGGGTCTATTCCACTATAAACACTTCATTTCCTTGCAATCTAATACACTTTCTTGAATGTGTTGGGAGCAGATCACTCACAGGAGCTCATGGCAACTGTGTGTTGCAGTGGGGAAAAATATCAGTGACCTCTGTCCTAGTTTTTTTGTTTATTGACTGATAGCTGTTGAGTTTTTTAAGTTGATTTTGAAGGAATTCTAATCCATTTTTTGAAAATATCTGAATTTTTATAATATTGTTCAAATAATAGGTCTTTTTTTTTTTTAATATGGTTGTAATTACACAAAAGAGTGACCTGCTCAGTGATAGTGAGGCAACACAGTATTCAAACTACAAGAAGCAAGGATTGATTGCTGTCTGAATTAAAAGAGGATGGGTCAGTGCAGGCCAAAGTGGCAGCTTCCAAGGAGTCATAGAACTTGAACTTGACCTTAGTATGAGCAAAATTTAGGTGAAGGTGTCAAGTTTGGGGACACAGCATTTATAAGAGATGACAGTAAAAACAGCATGTTGTAATAAGAAGGGGGAAAGATCTGCCTGACAGAAGTGGAAGGTACATTTTGGACAATTGTGGACTAGGAAGATGAGATCAGGGCAGACTGGGAGCATTCACAAATATCAGAAGTTTGAACTCAGTCCCATGAGAAAAGGGGTCCTTGTGCAAAGGAGAGATGATGAAAACAATATTTTAAGATAATAGTGGGAAGTTGTATAGGTAGGTTTGGGCCAGATTGTGTAGAGCTGTGAATGTCTTTGTAAAGAATCCAGGGCTGAGATTCAGGAGACCTGAGTTCCAGTCTGGACTGTGTTCACTAGCTAGTGGTTATCTTGGGCAAATCAGTTCATCTTTCAGATCTTTGTGCTCAGCACATAATTAATACTGTACATGCTCAATAATTATTCATTAAAAAAAAAGAAAACAGTATTTTAAATTGATCTACTTGTTAACAATGTGCAGAATGAGTTGGTATGCAAAAAATCAAAGACTACTTAGGAAACTGTTTTTTAAAAGTCATTATGTGGGCTAATTAGTGCTCAAACTACAATATTTCATGTCAACTCAAACTTGTGAAAAAAATGGACTTGAATTAGAACATGGAGGAAAAAGTTGTAAGTGGAGAGATAGGAACTCATCCCTCTTGAGAAATGTTTCTGGTTACTGGATGTCAGCATGCTTGAGTGGGGAAGGAACAAAAATTGATAAACATATACAAGAAATGAACTAACTGCCTAGAAGTGATTTTTATTGGAAGGTTAAAAGGAAATTTAAAGGCTATAAGAAAGGGCTTGTATTCTGCTGAGTTAAAACAAAAATCCCAATTTCTCTTTTTTTGGTTAATGAAATGTTGTTTTACATACTTAAATTTAGAAACTCTTGTCTGTATGGTAATTTAGAATATTTTTCAAAGTAAAAATAACTATCCTTCACCCTTTTCCTCCACTCTTCCCCTGTTTTCTCTCTCAGATACAACTATTGTTAAAACTTTTAGCTGTTTCTTCTAGTGTTTATCTCCATATTTTAAAATAAATATTTACACTGAAATTTCTTAAGTTATATTTTAATGTTCATCTTTAACGGTTTTTGAGAGCATAGGTAAGGATTTAACATCTTTATAATTATGTCATAATTTTTAGTTAAATCAATAATCATTGTTTACATTTCAACCATGTGGTTTCTATGTACTTCAGAACCAAGTAGTGTACAATATTTCATTTCTTCTACAGCTTTCCCCCTGGAGTAAATGATTACTTACAAAAAAAAATTGAATGGTTTTCTATGTACATATTCTTAATTTCATTGTAGCTATTTCATCATAATGGCCGTAAATCTATCATGCATTTTTGTTTTCTGCATTGGGTCCTCTACATTCCTACCCAATCTTGATTCATTCTCCAGGCATTCTGCACTTAACTGTTGTGGGACTTACCCTTTGCTGTTCTTTGCCCAAAACCTATTTCTTGGATCTTGTGCAATGTTTGTCTTTATTTCCTCATTTGCTTCACTGGAGTGCATTCTTCAGGAAATTCCTGAGAAAGGATACATGGTACATACTTGCATGTCCAAAATTTTTTCTACCTGCTCTTAACACTTTAGTTAGGTATTGTCTTCTAACTTCATGGGTTGCTATTTTAAAATTCAATCCTTTTTCTCCTAATCCTTAAGTGTAACTTGTTTTATTTTTAATTTTGGAAGCTATAGTCTCTTCGTTATCCATTTTGCTCTGATTTTATGGTGATGTGCTTTGGTGTGGATTATTTTGCACTTACTGTGCTGGAAGTTAGGTGGACCCTTTCAAGCTGGAGGCCTCTATTCTTGGGAGCTCTTTGAAATACTCTTATTTCTTTGATAATTTTTGTTTTTCTCCCTTTCAGGAATTCCTGTCAGTTGGTTATTGGTCTTCCTGGGTTCATCTTTTATTCCTTTATCTTATCTGGGTTTTGGGGGTTTTATTTTTTGTCATTTTGTTTTATTTTCCTTTCCAGGAGATTTTCTCAACTTTATCCTCTAAGCCTTTATTAAATTGTTTTTTGTTAGCCATTGTATTTTTAATTTCCAAGATTTTCTTTATTCTCTTACTGTTGTTTACTCTTAGCATATTATTCTTTTTTTTTTAGTGAACATTTTCTTCTCTTGCCTGAAGTATAATTTTGAAGTTTTTTTTGTTTCCTCCATTAGCTCTGTTTTCTTCAACTTCCTTATTGCTGCTTGTTTTGGTTCTCTATTCATAGTTTCTTTAAAGGCAGGTGTCTACTCATATTTATAAGGCACTAAAGAGCTTCTTGGAAACATTTTCCTGGTAGGACCTGCCTATCGTCTCTTGCCTGTGTGTATTTTCCTGGCTGGCTGGCATTAGAGGAATAGGGTAGAGCTGGGAGCAAGGGTCCCTTTTGTAGACTTTCCATTAACTTTCTGTTTTTAGCATAAGGCCAAAATCTTACATGCTGCATAATGTAACTTAAATCCTTAATGCCTGAGATTTTCCAGAAATAAACCAATTGGTTCTTGACTTGCTGAGTGAGAGGGAAAAGGGACTACCACTGATGCATTTAGAAAATAATTATTCATAGTCTAATTGGAAATTTGCTGTCTTGATATTTGCTCTAAGTAAAATTAAATGTAAAATGAATTTAAGGCCTATTTTTTTGGTTGGGTCACTCAGACAACATTATGACAAAACTCCAAGATGTTAACTTTTCAAGGTTAATTTTAATAATTTTAGAATTATTTTATTATTAAAAATATAAAATTAGATATATATGTATGGATAGCCTATTGATTGCCAAGTTCGGTAAAACCTTATTATCCATTGTGAATCTCTATAAGCTTTCAGAAATAAAGTGATTATTTACTTGTCACTATAAATTTTGAATTTATATTTAAATCCAAATTAAATATTTTATAAATAATATATTTTAATTGACATTATCACAGTGATATTCCTTGCTGTTCTAGCAATTAATTGTGATGAGCCTCAATTTATTTTATTTTATTTATTTTTATTTTTTTATTTTTTTTTGAGACAGAGTTTCACTTTATTGCCCAGGCTAGAGTGAGTGCCGTGGCGTCAGCCTAGCTCACAGCAACCTCAAACTCCTGGGCTCAAGCAATCCTGCTGCCTCAGCCTCCCAAGTAGCTGGGACTACAGGCATGCGCCACCATGCCCGGCTAATTTTTTCTATATATATTTTAGTTGGCCAATTAATTTGTTTCTATTTATAGTAGAGATGGGGTCTCGCTCTTGCTCAGGCTGGTCTCGAACTCCTGAGCTCAGATGATCCGCCCACCTCGGCCTCCCAGAGAGCTAGGATTACAGGCGTGAGCCACCGCGCCCGGCCCTCAATTTATTTTAAACAGCATCCAAATGTCTTGGTGTCATTGACAAAGGAACTAAATAAAAGAACTATATTAGGCAAACAAGTTTTCTCTTGATATAGTTCAGATTTATCTTGCTTCTTAAGACTATTCTGCATTTATTCTGAACTCCTTTTGTAGACCAAAGAGGTCCAAATACATGAGGGATGATCAGATATTAATGAAGAGGAGATTAATCAGTTCTGTGAAATTTTAAATTTTCAATTGAAATATTTTAAAAAGGTAGAACTATAGAGATGTCCTTTTTTAGTATAACTTATCTGGATATTTTTAAATGCTTGTTTCTTTTAGGAATCACAGTGCATTGATAACAAGTATAGTTCCTGGGGACTATGATGGAGATTCACAAATGGATGTCCTTCTGACATACCTTCCCAAAAATCATGCCACCAGTGAATTAGGAGCTGTTATCTTCTGGGGACAAAATCAAACATTAGGTGAATTTGTTTTTGTTTTAAGAGTTTTTAATATTTATCATTGGATATGAAAGGTAAATGTGACTAAATATTATTCTGAAATCAGTTCAAAAATACTATTCTTGGGTGTCAGTAATTGTAAGAACTTTTTTTTAAGAGATGGGTTCTGAATCTGTTGTCCAGGCTGGAGAGCTATAGCATGATCGTAGCTTACTGTAACCTTGAACTCCTGGGCTTAAGCGATCCTTCTGCCTCAGCCTCTAGGGTAGCTGGGAGTACAGGCCCCCATGCCCACATATTTTTAAAATTTTTTTGTAAAGACAAAGTTTCAATTTGTTGCCCAGGCTGATCTAGAACTCCTGGCCTCAAGCTATCCTCTCATCTTGACCTCCCAAAGCACTGGGATTATAGGTGTAAGCCACCACACCCGGTCTGTAAAAACTTTTTTTAAAAGTTCATTCTCTGATTTTTCTATTCAATCCAGAACTGGTCTGGTGTGAATTCCAGGGAACAAAATCCATTCTTGCTAGCTTTAAGAGAGAAGATTTATTAAAGGGTTTTAATGGATTACAGAATCATTGGGAAGGCTAAACAACAAACTGTAGGTTTCGCTATCATGAACAATCTCCAGAGACATCAAAGAAGGTACTGCCTCTTTTAACTATCAGAAGTGGCCACTTGGGCAACAGCTGCCATAATGATGCTGTGCCAACTATGATTCTCACTAGCAAAATGGATGCTGTGCCTGGTCTCTTGATTCAGTGAGTAGACACTGAATAGCAGAAGTAGACAGAAGCAGAGTAGACAGAAATAGCAGAAGCACAGCCTTTGTCTTACTCATGCCTTTAAAATTCACAGTGTATCTGATTGGCAAGACTTAATTTTCATTCAGCATCTCGGATGTAAGGATATTTTGGAAATGTTATTTTTGTTTTCTAGTATCCTCAGTACAGGAAAGCACAAAAAAGTTGAAGTAGAGGTTGAGAGTCAGTCTGCCATATCTCACCCTCTGAAACCTTCAAGTCTTACCTGAAAAGCCACTGTTTTTTTTTTTTGTTTTTTGAGACAGAGTCTCTCTCTGTCACTGGGGCTAGAATGCCACAGCATCAGCCTAGCTCACAGCAACCTCAAACTCCTGGGCTCAAGTGAACCTCCTGTCTCAGCCTCCTGGGTAGCTGGACTACAGGCATGCGCCACCATGCCTGGCTAATTTTTTTTTTTTCTTCTGTTTTTAGTAGAGATGGAGTCTCGCTCTTGCTCAGGGCTCAGGCTGGTCTTGAACTCCTGAGCTCAAGAGATCCTCCCACCCCGGCCTCCCAGAGTGCTAGGATTACAGGCATGAGCCACTACCTCGTCCAAAAGCCACTTAACTATACCTAAATAGACAGCTTTGCCTTTGAAGCCAGATTTCAAGGAGAGCAAATGCAGTTTTGTTTTTTGATCACATTTGGGAATATAAGCAGTAATATCAATAAATACTTTATATTCATCCAGTCAATGAGTATTTGAAGAAGGAGTACCATGTGCAAAACTCTGCTTGCATTTAATCATGAACATTTTAGAGTCAGGAAGTTTTGCATATATTGACTTCTTTACATCAAAACCTTGTTAATTGTCAATTGCTCTAGTCCTAAATTGTATGTAAAGACTCAGCTGAGAGACATTTAGATGGAAGCCTCAAAAGGAAGTCATTGTAAAGTACATTCATTGTATAATAAAATGTATTCTCCCAATATTTTATCTTTACAAGCTTGATGTCCATGTAAATGATGAGTCAAAATAAATTAGAGACAAATCTTGAAAAGCATAATATTTTTTCCTAAGTGTGGATATCAAAAATAATATCAGACATTGGCCTAGGCAAAGAATTTTTGAGGAAGACCCCCCCCCCAAGGCAATCACCACATCATCAAAAATAAACAAATGGGATCTGATCAAATTAAAAAATTTCTGCACAGCCAAGGAAACTATCATTAGAGCAAATAGACAACCCACAGAATGGGAGAAAATATTTGCTCTGTACACTTCTGATAAAGGTCTAATAAGAATCTATCAAGAACTCAAAAGAATTAACAAGAAAAAAACAACCCTACCAAGAAATGAGCAACGGAAATGAACAGAAACTTCTCCAAAGGAGACAGAATAATGGCCTGCAAACATATAAAGAAATGCTCAACATCTCTAATCATCAGAGAAATGCAAATCAAAACCACAATGAGATACCACCTGACCCCAGTGAGAGTGGCCTGTATCAAGAAATCCCGAAACAACAAATGCTGGCGAAGATGCGGAGAAACAGGAACACTCTTACACTGCTGGTGGGACTGCAAATTAGTGCAACCTTTGTGGAAAAGAATTTGGAGATACCTCAAACAGCTAGAAATAGAAATAGAGAGGAGGGGATGGGTGTATACTTACATAATGAGTGCAGTGCACACCACCTGGAGGATGGACATGCTTGAAGCTCTGACTGGGGGGGAGGGGTGGCAAGGGCAATATGTGTAGCCTTAACAATATTTGTACCCCCATAATATGATGAAATAAAAAGAAAAAATAATAATATCAAATGCCCATTAATTTGTTTATTTTATATATATATATTTTTTTCTCTTTCCAGATCCTAACAATATGACCATACTCAATAGGACTTTTCAAGATGAACCACTGATTATGGAGTATGTATGTGCTTGCTTTTCTTGGGAAGATTTTAAACTTAAAATAAAACCTTTCACATAAGAAACTACTTTGCTAAGTAGTTTTGGCACTAAATTCACTCTCTCTTAAGGCTGATAGGGGCCTAATATGATATTTATTTGCTATTATGGGGGAAAAAGAAAAATGAAATTTATTATTTTAGAAAAAGGAAAAGGCAGGGCATGGTGGTGCATGCCTGTAATCCCAGCACTCTGGGAGGCATAGGCAGGATGTTTGCTTGAGCTCAGGAGTTTAAGACCGGCCTGAGCAAGAATGAGACCGCCCCTACCCCTCTACTAAAAATAGAAAAATTAGCTGAGTGTCATGGCATACACCTGTAGTTCCAGATACTGAGGAGGCTGAGGCAGGAGGATCGCTTACATCCAAGAGTTTGAGGTTGCATTAAGCTACAATGACACCACTGCACTTTGCCCACGGTGACAGAGCAAGACTGTCTCAAAAAAAAAAAAGAGAGAAATTGTTATTTTTGTTTCAGTAGCTTTGAATGTGTCCATTGTAGATCTATTTTGATATTAGCCATGTCATTACTTAAATAAGTAATATCTTTCAGTTAAACTGTTTGAAAAATATGAAAGATACAGGATTTCCTCCAGAAATTTAGAAAGATTTCTATATTAAGGAGAAATTTTTGTTCTTTTTAAACTCTTCCTTTTTGTTATCATTTATTTCCTCAAAATAGACTCATGTACCAGGATAATCCAAATTTATGACAGGGCATTTTGGTAATGAGGCAGGCATCATTTTGGTTACTAACCCAAAGTATGGCCACACTCTTGTTTCCAGTACTGCCTTTCTTACAGTTATTAAAATCATAGTCATACAGCAATAGGTCAGTGGCCATGAGAAGTGTGAAGAGTAAGTCCATGGATTAATCTTCATAAGGGTGCTTGGCTTGATTTCTTTCATTTCTTAGTGTACTTTTTCATTGTTATAATATTTAGTGGCCAGAATTAGTTATTTTTTACCCACTAGAGCTTATTTTTGTGTGTTATTTCTCCTAAGGCATCTGAATAAACAAGTTGGGTCATGATTCTGAAGTAAGTTTGTAGGAATTAGTGCTGTCGCATCACTGGGTGATAGGCAAAATGATGCAGATTCTAGACAACCTCAGCATCTCATAACAGAAGCTTATTTCCTGCTCCCACTGCATTTCCAGCGTGAATCGGTGATAGGCTCTGTTCTGTGCCTTACTCAGTCAGGTCTTCAGAGGCCCCACCGTCTTTGTCACGGACCATCTGAAACACTAGTTCTTCTCATTGCCACCACAGGCTCAGAGAGGGCTAGAGGGCCCAGCAACAGAAATTAGACACTTTGGCCTGAAAGTGACACATGTCACTTGTGCTGACATTTCACTGACTACGACTAGATACTGACGAGCATTGCAATGTCTACCACACCTCCTCAAAGTTATTTTTGCTTTCAAAGTAAGTTAGAAGTGAGAATTTAATAAAATAGCTTATTGTTTTCTTTTCAGCTTCAATGGTGATCTAATTCCTGATATATTTGGTATTACAAATGAATCCAACCAGCCACAGATACTATTAGGAGGGTGAGTAAATATGATTATAACCATGTAATTAATTATATGTGTTGTTGCTACTGCAGAGACTATGTGTCTATATGAATGGGTTGTTCAAACCATTGGAGAACAGCCAACTCATTGGAAATCATTGTTCTTCGTCTTAAAAGGGTATTTGGTCAACATATAAGCTTTCTCAAACAGTTTGGATTTGATCTGCAACTGCTTTCTAAGAGCCAGATTAGTCTCTTTATTCCCCTGGAAATTAGAGATTCAAACTTTACAGATCCCCACTTAAATATTGGTTCATTAGATGTTTTTAAAATAGATGGGTTTAATCTATGTAAGTAGCTGCTGTCCTGATTGGATTCTCTACCAGATTCATGTTAGCTCCCAGACTTTAATTGATATGCTTTGTTTCTTCTTTGTGTCATTTGTTCAGTGAGCAATCAGTAATTACCTGAAATTGGCCAGGCCTGGTTGCTCACGCCTATAATCCTAGCACTCTGGAGGATTGCTTGAGGTCACAAGTTTGAAACCAGCCTGAGCCCGGAGCAAGAACAAAACCCCTTCTCTGCTAAAAATAGAAAAATTAGCCAGGCATAGTGGCACATGCCTATAGTCCCAGCTACTGGGAGGCTGAGGCAGAAGAATCACTTGAGTCCAGGAGTTTGAGGTTGCAGTCAGCTACAATGATGCCACTGCACTTTACCCAGAGTGACAGAGCAAGACTCTGTCTCAGAAAAAACAAATAATAATAATTGCCTGAAATTATAAGCATTCCTTCCTCCTCTAAGCTCTGGAAACTTTTCAGTATATACTTTATCCCTGACTAATCTGCATGCTGGGCCTCTCTTACTTATCCAAGTATGCAATTCTTAGGAAAAACTGCCTGAAATCTTGCAATTCAGTGATCTCTATTATAATTCCTCTGGATCCAAATAGAACTGTCCTCTTACCACAAGAATTCATATAAGTAAGATACTTTTCATGAGATACCTCATGTGGTTGATTTTTTTTCTGTATCTGACAAGGCAAAGATAGTTTAAGAATACAGAACACATTTATTTACTTTTTTGACCTTCCAGAAAGTACAGATAACCACCTTTATCAATGTCTTCCCCAGCTACTGGGAAACCTAATCAACCTTCTGTCTGTTTTGTAGAAATAGTTTGTTTTATGATTGGTTTTTGAAATGTGCCTCACAGGCGTACGGATGAGGTAATTGTCAAAATTTAAGGTATTCTCCCATCCAAGTACTAAGCAGGCCCAACCCTGCTTCGATTCTGAGATCAGAAGAAATCGGGCGTGTTCACGGTGGTAATGGCTGTAGACAAAATTTAAGGTATTCTGAAGAGATACATTTCCCATCACTTGTTTGGGAAGTTTTCAATAAAGAATATGGGTGTTTTGATGCTAGTCATGATGAACATTGAAAGAATTATTATGAATCTTGAATGAGAAACTTTTTTCCCCCCAAACTTTGAAAAATATTGGAAAGAGAGTCTTGCTTTAGAGACAAATTGGATGGAAATCCTGTCGGCCTCAGTAGCCACATCTGGAAGGAAAGGAGTACAGGTGGGGCGCAGGGAACACACAGGCACGCCACTCCTGTCATGGCAAGCTGGGCCTGCTCAGGAGATCTTGTCCTTTCTTCCCCTCTCTTCAAAGGCAGACATGTGATTGAGAATGTGATGGTAACTTCTGGCCCGGTTTATTTCATGGTAACTCCACATTAGTCAAAGAAATAATTGGAATATCTTTAATCTGATACAGTTTGACCTTTAGAAATTAAAATGTGTGAAACAGCTATTGTTAAAAATTCAAAAAGTAAAACTTTTAATATCCTTGTGGATTTTTTTACTTAATCTACAAGAAAACGCTTTAGAGTATCGTATGATAGTGTTATGGCTTATTTGTTATGAATTCTTTTTTTTTTTTTTTTTTTTTTGAGACAGAGTCTCACTCTGTTGCCTGGCCTAGAGTGCCATGGCATCAGCCTACCTCACAGCAACCTCAAACTCCTGGGCTCAAGCCTCCTGAGTAGCTGGGACTACAGGCTTGTGCCACCATACCTGGCTAATTTTTTCTATATATTTTTAGTTGTCCAGCTAATTTCTTTCTATTTTTTTAGTATAAATGGGATCTCACTGTTGCTCAGGCTGGTCTTGAACTCCTGAGCTCAAAAGATCTGCCCGCCTCAGCCTCCCAGAGTGCTAGGATTACAGGTGTGAGTCACCACGCCTGGCCCTATTTGTTCTTAATTCTATGTTAGATTTTTTCTCTGCTTCTTTAAAAAATATAGCTTTTAAGAGTTATGCTTAAAGACAGGTTCAATTACATTTTTTATACATTATATTCTGGTATATTCTAATACACTGGAGTAATACTCTGGTATTTTATGATATCTCATTTAAACTTCAGATACAGATTAAACAATAGTAAGTAACGAGTTTGAATCCAAGATTTGTCCTGATGTCAAATTAAAAAATGAAGCTATATAAATTGACAGAAAAGAATTTCTGTCAGTAGCATTGTTAGGGTGACTGTAGCCTAGCAATATCATGTTTCAGACGACAGAAAGCTGAATATGTCCCAATGGGAGCAAGCATTAATATGTTACTAAAATAAGAAAAATATATCTAGGCCATATCAGTTTTATAAACGAGACATTCCACAGGCGTATAAGTGAGAAGGCCATCAGCATTGACATTTTGGACTATTCATATGACCTTGATTGGTAGCCCAGTCTTATCTATCAAGAAATCTACCTTTTACCACTTAAATTTTGTGCTGTATAGGTAGGCCAGACTCATCATTATCTTAAAGTTAGTAAAATTTGGCCAGCACTTTAGTTTTATGGGAAAGTTGCAATGATCTTTATATAGAGTGTGAAATGCTTCTGTATGACTGTACCTGAAATCCCATGGCTATAACCTGGCCCAGTGCTGACATGGAAATAAGAGATTGCCCACAGGTAAAACTAGCACAACCAGTTTGGCTATAATAAAGGTGCAGATGGTCAGTCCAAGCAGGCAATGGAAACAGGCAGAAGAATCCCTTGTAATTGGTACAGTGTGGGTTATCTGACAGGGACAGGAAGGGTGCTAAATCTACTGAGGTACAGGAGATAATTGAAGCGCTTTAAATGGTCAAAGGTAAGGCTTCAGTTTGCACCTCAACTTCACTTTATAATGACTAGAAATAATTTAATAATGTGCCATATTACTTAGAAATAACACCTAGCTATTAAGTGTTAGAGCAGCTTCTGCAGTGATGTGAGGTTATAGTTAATGAGCATTTTCTTTAAAGGGGCATTTGAATCTGATGTTGCCTGCGCATTTAGAATATTGTTTTAGTATCAAAGTGAAAACCCTTGTACCTGTAATTTTAATCAAAGCTAAATATAATGTTGTTCTGTTTATATTATCTGTGACTCACATACTGAGTTCAAACACATTTCTGGATCAGGCCCAAGTTATATATTTGGGGATATTAATGTAGGTATGTGACAGATATATACTTTACCATATACTGTTTTCTCGACAAGCAATTGTTTGAAAAATTTGAATGTAATATTAGTGGCATGTTAAGCAGTCATTTTAAACTATTAATTGTGTGGGTGGGTTTTTCCCTCCATTATCAGGAAAAAATGTATTTTATATTTAAATATAGTCAGTTATAGTCAATCCAGAAGGAATAAATTCCTGTTTTTCCATATAACCTTTCATCTTATCTCACATTATGCCCAATGACTGATTTATTAAATCATTCTTCATTTTTACTGCTGAATTTGTTTGCTGATGCATTACGGAAAACATAAATATTTGTCTTAATGAAATAATATATAGTATCACTTAAATTTATTATTTAGAAGGAATATGAAAATTAAGATATTTTAGCACAAAATAAAACCAAATAATCCTCAAGATAGCTTTTAACTTTGTAATCAGCGTCAAGACTCATAATCCTAGCAAAGAGAAGATGGCTTTGAGATTCATGTTTTCTTCAGCCCCTGACCTTCTCACCTCCACACTGTTTGTATTTTTAACACTGTTGTTAAAAGGAATCCATTAGAACTTGAGAAATTAGTTTTTTATCAGTAATTCCATAGAAATATTACATCAGTTTTCTAACTCTTCTCTTTTCCTGAAGAAACTTTGCTATTGGAGATAAATTCATTTCTTTTCCAATGTTTCTCACCCAAACCTTTGTCTTTGCAAAATTAAACCACAGAAATAGTGAAAAGCTTTTAGCAGATGACTTAAAATTTTATATGCTGTGATTATCTCAAGGGGCAGGTTTCTTAAGGATCCATAATTTTATTTCCTGGATTCCCACTAGATGCTTTTCAGGGGTCAGTTAAAAGACCTAAGATTACCTGGTAATTTATGATACTGCTTTATTTTAGGTTCTGTTTGGTAGTATTATATTTAAGTGAAATTTTGTTTGTTTTTGAGTAAATTGTTTTGAGTTCTCAAAATTTACCCACCTTGCTTTAAGTTAAATCTTAGTAAGTAATAGTAGTAGTAATTGTTAGAAAGATATTAACTTCTCTTAAGAAAATCACAGTTTTATAATTTCTATGTAAAAAACTTTATGGCAACATTTCATCATGACCATAGATACTAATGATATTTAATGTATTGACTGCCATGTGAGTTGTATTTAAGTCATGCTATTAATAGTTTTGAGTCTGGAGCCTTGTGAAGCATATGTAACTCTGTTTTATTAATAAAACACCATGGCCCCAGGGAAAAAAATGTTTTTTCTAATGTGGCAATCAATGTGTTAAAACAGTGTCTTGAATGTGACATATTTTACTGGCATATATCAGAATTTTGTTTTCTCATTTGAGGGTAAACATTTTGTTTTATTTCATTACATTTGCATATGTATTTTAAAAAGTCAATTTTAGGCCGGGCGCGGTGGCTCACGCCTGTAATCCTAGCACTCTGGGAGGTCGAGGCGGCCAGATTGCTTGAGGTCAGGAGTTCGAAACCAGCCTGAGCAAGAGCGAGACCCCATCTCTACTATAAATAGAAAGAAATTAATTGGCCAACTAATATACATAGAAAAAATTAGCCGGGCATGGTGGCACATGCCTGTAGTCCCAGCTACTCGGGAGGCTGAGGTAGGAGGATCGCTTGAGCCCAGGAGTTTGAGGTTGCTGTGAGCTAGGCTGATGCCACGGCACTCACTCTAGCCTGGGCAACAAAGCAAGACTCTGTCTCAAAAAAAAAAAAAAAGTCAATTTTAAAACTAGTATAGTTAGAAAAACCATGTTGTATTCAGCAGACTTTAAGATTAGTATATATTTCAATTTAGGGTAAATTACATAAGAATTATTTATAATTTCTGAAAATATAGATTAAGTCTTTTCATTGGATTCTGGTTTGTTTTTTTTTTTTAAAGTTTATACATTGAAAATGCCCTGCATAGTTGATTTTTAACAATCTGGAGGCCTAAGCTCTGAGCTCCAGTTCTGAGTGAGTTCCACAGCAGTCCTGAGTGGAGATGTGTGTTTCACTGGGGGACATTTGCTTCTTTTCAGACTGTGTGATCTTCTGCTGTATTTGCCTGTCCTAGGAGCCAGTGCTACCAGGTGTGTCTCTTAGGTGTAGTATTAATGTTGCACACTCTATGGAAGTAGTCATATTGGGGCAAAATAAAGATAGAGCTGAAAGAAATCTCCGTATTTTCTATTATATACATAAGACATTATTGCTGAGAGGTCCTTAAGATTTATCTGGTCCCACACCTTTGAGTTCTAATAGAGGCCCAGAGTGAGTGATTAATTCATCAGGAATTTAATCTTCCTTTTCCCACTCTTCTCCTACTCCTCATCATGCCCCTCCAGAGGAAGCATACCATGAGATTGCATAGCTTATCTGTTCTCTGTGAGGCTTAGAGTTGGATGGGGAATGAAGAGGAGAATCCCAAGCCTATTTGTTTTTGTTTGTTGGTTTAATATTTCCTGAGTAACTCTGGGGTTGGCACTTTACATCAGTTGTCTCATTTTGTGTTCTCACAACATATAGCGTGTGTGGGTAACATTGACTAAAGAGGCTAATTCAAAAGTGAAGTGACTACTACAAGCTCACAACATGTAAATAAATGGCAAATGTGGGAATTGAGTCTTGATCTTCTAAGTTCTAAAAGCCTATGCTCTTGCCTTCATTCCTGTACAATCATTACCATCTATATAGTCACAAAGGGTCTTTGGTGGTATTCTTTCATGCGGCCTCCCTCTCTCTCTCCATGGCTAGCTTGGACTTCCTTGCAGCATAATGACTGTTTTCCAAGAAGGAGCATTCCAAGAAGTGTAGGCAGAAACTGCAGATCTCTTAAGAAGTTAAATAGCCTCACTTCTGGGCTACAATTCTGTGGAGTTAGAAGATTGTAGGCACTGCCTCTTAATGTAGGCATGGCAAAATTGAGTGCAAAAGCACATGTGAGATGAGAAATAATGTGGCCATCTTTGGAAACACAGCACAGTAGCCTGTGTTTATTCACTTGATCATAAGTAAAGACTTGAAAAGGAATATAGAAGCATAGATCATTTTAAGCAAATCACCTTCTAGAATCTCAGGTTTCATAGGTGTTGTTACCTAAAATTGATATGCCTGAGAATGTACCTGTTTTCACCACCATTTTCTCCTTCACAAGAAAATGCCATATTCCTTACCCTTCCTAAATCTTACTAATGATTGATTTTGGGGGGAGTAAAAACCCATATGTACCAAACACAGGGGAAACCTCCTATTGTGATTAATTAAGATATCCCAAATTAATAGAACTTCCAGTTTTTCTCTTTCTTACACATATTTCTCTTAACATGAAGCTTAGCTGCGAAAGCAGGCATTAAAGTGGTCTACATTGATATATTCTGAATTCAGATATGCTAGAGTGTGGTTGTGGTAGTAATGACAGTTATTGTTTTAATGACTTTGCCTCTTTTATTTCTTGATTATTGTCAAAGAATCCATTGTTGTTGAGAGAGAGAGAGCCTTGGGAGAGCAAAGCTAATAGAGTATCCACGAGAAACATTGAATTCCAAAACACAGATCTTTCAGCTATTCTTGGAACTTTATCATTAGGACACATCATTAAGTGTAAAGAAATTACCTTTCATGCCAAAGTAATTTTGGATGACAGTTGTTTCAAATGTGACTGTAATATTCTCTAGGACTATTAAACCCATGGGTACAACTTTTACATGATTTCCTTCATATTTGATATGCATTTATCTATAATATAGCATTGCATTTTATCAAGTCATATCAAGAAAATTCCTTTTAAAGCACCTTATTTTATCTTATGAAATTTAATCTTTACTATTTTCTATATCCTATTAATATAATAATCTTATAGTCTAATAAATAAATTTACATACTGGTTTCTGAGCCCAATAATTTTTGCAGTATATCCCTTTTTTATTAAAGTCATAGAAAAAGTTTTCTATGTTTAATGAAATGATGTTATTTCTGATTTTTTTAATTTTTAATTTTTCTTTTGAAATGACAACAGTAGAATGATTTTTATACTCTATTTTTATTTAATTACTCCAAAAGCCAGACCCCAGAGTTCAATATGCACATTCACTGAAGACTATTATATCTTTTGGCATGCTTCTTGTTACATAAATTAATTTAGGTGTGCTATATTGCATTGCTGTAAGTTAGCTAATGATAAATGACATGTTGCCTTACCATCTTATTTTACAAAGTATTTTGTAAAAGTAGATAAATCAATTTTATTAGAATTGCATTATTTTAATCTTGTCTGCTTTTAGTAATGTGTCCTACAATATATATTCTTGAAACTCACATTAGCACATTTATTTGAATTGAAAAAAAATGAGGTCACATTCTTTCTGGCAGAAAATAATTTTCATTTGGAGATTGTTTTGACAGTTAGGACTGGCATTGCTAATTGGGTTATAGGGCAGACATTTTTCCCTAAATGGAATAAGTTTAGTCAGCAGCTCTAAATTTTTTTTTAACATTTTATTATGAAAAATCTGAAACATACACAAAAGTAGAGAGAATGAGACAATGAATTTGCATATAATGCCACCCAGCTTCAACACTTACTAATGAATTGCCAGTTATTTTTTCATCCATATCTTTTTCTCCCATTTTTCTGTTTTAATACTCCCTCCTCAAACATTTTTAATCTATAAATATTTCAAAATGTGTATCTCTAAAAGATGAGGATTTTTTTTTTAAAGATAAGGATTTTTAAAAGACTACATAATCACAACACGTTCATCAGACCTAAAAAATTAAGAATAGCTTCTTAATATTAAATTTTCAGGGAGATTTTGATGAAAATATATTTAAAGAATATGAAATATTTTATTAAACCATATAATTTTGGCAAAGATACAATAAAAACATTTCCCAAACTCTTTATTAGTATATCTGGTTAAATAAGGTACCTGCAAATAAAAGTTAACTAGTATAGCAAAAAGTTGTTTGATAAATCTTGGTAATGCCTTTAGACTACTTCTCAAAAACTGAGAAAGTAAATGGCTTTAATGAATGGAATATGCATACTTTTGCAAGTCAGAGGCTTTCTAATTCCTTTCTTTTAACACTTAAGGAAGACCTAATTGATAGAATACTAAAATTTATTTTTGGTGATAGATAACTGTGATTTTTGGTATATGACTACAGAGGAGTTCAAAGAACTGAGATTCATTGCTAATGAAACTTCTTTTATTCCAATCTACCTAGTCATATGAGTAAGATTTCTTAGTGTTTATACCCATAAAAACAAAAAAATAGGAAAAATCTTTATATTGAATTCTGTCTCATTCTAGCCATGACATATTATTTTAGGGAACAATAAACTAATATATTTTAAGGCTCTGTATATTTCTTTTAAAAATACATTTCCAATAAAATTTTACCTTTGGCTTAGTTATCAAACTATATAATTGATGAATTATATGCTAACGGTTAAAATAATTCAAACTGAAAGAGATTTTTTTACACACTGAGATCCATGAACAAAACCAATTAAATACCAATTTTATTCTATAGACCAGTTTGTAGACATATTTTTGTTTGGAGAATTATGCTAGAGTCATCACTGAAAAGACTTCAGATATAAAAACATTCCACATCATGATAAAGTTCTCTAAAAAATGAAATAGAAGAGCAAGTTCAAGGATAAAAGGAGGGAAAGATATATAATTTCTGACCTTGTTCATATGGGGTTTCTTTTAGATTTTTTTGTGGATGATGATGGATAACATTTCAATGTTATATTTATATTCCACTGGATACATTTAAAAAGTCATTTTATTTTAAAATTTTAATAATTCTAATAGATTTAAAAATTATTTATTTTACAGTTATTTAAGGTGATAAAAACATTTAGATTATTTTTCTTAGAAATTATTTAATGTGTTAGAGTATATATAGTTTTTCAAAATTCCTTGAGAGCGTATTTGAGCAAAAATGTTTGAAGACCACTGGACTAAAGAACTGGGCAGCTTGGAGAAGTAGATTCTTCTTCATGCTAGACCCATCTCCTAATAAATGCCTTTACCTGGATATCTGAAATAGCAGTAATTCAATATAAACTGATCATTGTTAAGTGGGTGGATTAACAGTCATTTCTAAGAGTAGTTACCATAGGCAACCAAAGGCTACAGTGGATATTAATTACATTTAAATTCATCCCTGGATAAATGCTATTTTTTGAGATTAAAGGTGATGATGCCCGCAAACTAAAACACTTTGACATTATTTTATTGCCCATGCGGGAAAAGCAAATAATTGAAATTTTCTACAGAGGTCGAGAAATGTCAACGAATAGCATCAACGTGGCTTCGAACTGCCCACTTTTTCATCTCTGCTGTTCTTCCTTTGTCATCAGAGCATTTTATATTTGTGACCTTAGCCTTCAAATGGAGTTGGGCACATACATGAAAAGATTACAGTTTATGTGAGTTCAGTTGCTTGAAAAATATGATGTCTGCTTTTTATTGCTGAAAAATTATGATTTGGGCAAATAGCAACTTTAAAGGTAGAAGGACAAATGAATTTTATTTTCAACAGTAAATTTTAAACACTTTAATTCTGATAGACACCTGTATATATGTTCAGTTTTTAACCATCTTAAAATGCACCGTAAAAAGAAACAACAGCTCTTCCATTTTCCCTCCACCTTTGGTAAACATCGGAATGGTAAATAGACACTGTGTATAAAATAAACTCTAATGGTCAGCTGCTGCTGTTTAAGAGTTGTAAATATAGAATAGCAGAGTATAGCCAACAAGTAAGAGCTAGAATATTGATTCAAAATGTTCAAGAAAGCAAGATTATAATTAATATTTGTTAGGAGTTACAAATTCAAATGTCTAAAGTAGCCAAGAAGGAAACCAAAGTGAGTAAAGCAGTTGGGGAAGATAAGAACTTTGGCTGCCTGTAGGAGCTAGTTTTGTCTGAACAGGGCTAGTGGGTTACCAGATCCTCTGATATTTCAAGAGAAACTGGAAATCCAGATTTTATGTGAAATCTGATTTTTACAAAAAGTTTAAGCAGTGAATTCAAGATTTTTAAAGGAATAAGTAGGTCAAATAAAACACATCTTTGTGCTGAATTTGGCCTGTGGTCTGTCCCTTCATGACTTGCTTTATCACTATTCTAAATTCTTTCTTTGAAATTTGACTAAATAGCTCCTAAGGTAAAATGTCACAGTTGAATTTTTCCAATATTCTAGCTATGCCTTATTTCAAAGTAAGCCTATTAAAAATTTTATAGGGAATTAGATCAATTATGGCTTAGGTAGTAATTAAAGACAGAGCCACATGATCAACCTCATTGAGCACAACTCTATTAAAGCTTATGCTTTTAATTCATTCTTGGCTTGTAACACAAATTTGTTGGGAACATTAGGAAAGTCTTCTGAAATGACTTTGGGTTAAATTTGTTAGAGAATCTTTAGCCCAAGTCTGATTATTTTTTTAGTAATTAAAAACACTTTAAGACTTGGAAATTATAGAATTGATGAATAAATGGCCTATCTTAAAAAAGAAATGAATTGGTCATTATTAAATTGGACTTACTTGAAATTATTTTAAAAATTTCCAGCCTTGTATAGTATGAAATAATAATCAAATGAGTTGTTTGGCATGAATTACCTTACAGCAAATGCTATATGTAATTTCTCAATTATTTTAATATTTTCTTATTATCATGACCTTATTAGGGGATTTGGATCAAAATAGAAAAATTAGTTTATATGAATACTGCTTGATTTTTATTTTACTGTCTTGTCTATTTTAAAGTGTATTTAGTCCCAGTGTGTGCTAAAATGAGTATAGAAGGTTATTGGGAAGAGGTTACAGTTTGTAGAACACACTCTTTAAAGAAAACATTTTCCCTTACTAATGCTTATCCTTTTTGTCAGATTCCACCTGCCAAGAACAAATTAGTCCGTTGTGTCTCTCTGATTTACAAAGACATCAAAACCAAACCCACAATTATAAACCTTGTTTACTATCCAATCAATTGGGTACTGTGTTAAATTGGACTTAACCTTAAATTGCTCTTTGGAGATGCCATATCTATGGTCCCCCATTGGACTGGAACGCAACAGTATGAAAAGGATTGCAAATTCTAACTGAAATAGAGAAGAATAGAAAATGCTGCCTAAGACTGATTCAGTCCAGCCAGTTATTTGCTGACTATTTCATGGGAGCCAAAGCCTGGGTTGGCATCGGTAGAAACAGTTAGCAATGAGTCAGGGTTTCTGGAGAAGCTTTGCAGCTCAAAGAGGAAGGTCCTAAAGTAACTAATGTAGACCAAAGTGCCATTAGAGAAAAGTATAGCAGGAAAACAGTAAGAAAAGAGAGAAGACCTTTTAGAGGAAGCTGATTTGAGTAGGGTCTTGGAGGATGAGAATACCTTTGTCACTGGGGTATTCTCAAATGATGAAGAATTGTAGGGGATGATTTTATTTGAACTTGCTGTTTCTTCTTTAGTTGATAGTAGTATGCCAGTGTTACCTTCTGGTTTTTATAATTATACTGTAGTTATTATATGAGATTAGTTAACATTAATGGAAACTAGATGAAAGATATATGGACAACTTATAGTACTGTTTTTTTTTAATGAGGTAAAATCACACAACAAAACTAATTGTTGTACTTGTCATAGAATCTCTAGTTGTACAATGTATAAAGTGTACAATTAAGTGTCATTTAGTACATTTTCAATGTTATGCAACTATCAGCTCTATCTAGTACCTTTTGATCCTCCAAAAGGAAACCCTGTACTCATTAAGCAATCACTCTCCCTTCCTCCTTACTTCCAACCCCTAGCAACCCCTAATCTTCTTTTTGTCTCTGTGGATGTTACTATTTTGAATATTTCACATAAATGGAATTGTATAGTATGGGACATTTTGGATTTGCCTTCTTTCACATGGCATTGTATATTTTTAAGATTCATCTATAGCATACCATATGTTATTACTCCAGCCCTTTTTGTGGCTGACCAATAATCCATTTTACATATCGATATATATAACATTTTATCTGTCTGTTTATCCAGTGGTGGACTTTTTGGGTTATTGTGAATAGCACTGCTAAGAGCATTCGTGTAGAAGTATTTGTTTGAATACCTATTTTCAGTTCTTTTAGCATATATACCTAGGCGTAGAAATGCAGGGTCATATGGTAATTCCATGTTGAGCTTTTTTTTTTAATTTTTATTATTTTAGCGTATTATGGGGGTACAAATGTTAAGGTTACATATATTGCCCATGCCCCCCTCCCCCTCGAGACAGAGCCTCAAGCGTGACCATCCCCCAAACGTTGCACATCACACTCATTGTGTTTGTATAGACCCATTCCCTCCTCCCCCCCCACCTGCCCAACACCCGATAAATGTTGGTCCTATATGTCCACTGAGGTGTTGATTCGTTAATATTGATTTGCTGGTGAGTACATGTGGTGTTTGTTTTTCCATTCTTGAGATACTTCACTTAGTAGAATGGGTTCCAGCTCTATCCAGGAAAATACAAGAGGTGCTATATCACCATTGTTTCTTAAAGCTGAATAGTATTCCATGGTATACATATACCACATTTTATTGATCCACTCATGAATTGATGGGCACTTGGGTTGTTTCCACAACTTTACAATTGTGAATTATGTTGCTATAAACATTCGAGTGCAGGTGTCTTTTCCATAAAGTGACTTTTGATCTTTTGGGTAGATGCCCAGTAGTGGAATTGCTGGATCAAATGGTAGATCTACTTGTATCGCTTTGAGGTATCTCCATATTGCTTTTCACAGAGGTTGAACTAGTTTGCAGTCTCACCAGCAGTGTAGGAGTGTTCCTCGCTCTCTGCATCCACGCCAACATTTATTGTTTGGAGTCTTTTTGATAAAGACCATTGTCACTGGAGTTAAGTGATATCTCATTGTGGTTTTGATTTGCATTTCCCTGATGAATAGAGATGTTAAGCATTTTTTCATGTTTATTGGCCATTTTCCTGTCTTCTTTTGAGAAGTTTCTGTTCATGTCCTTTGCCCATTTTTTGATAGGGTTGTTTGATTTTTTCTTGGTGATTTTCCTGAGTTCTAAATAGATTCTAGTTATCAGCCCTTTATCAGATGTGTAGCTTGCGAAAATTTTTCCCATTCTGTGGGTTGTCTGTTTGCTCTTTTGATAGTTTCTTTGGCTGTGCAGAAGCTTTTTAATTTGATCAGGTCCCATTTATTTATTTTTGTTGCTGCTGTGATTGCCTTTGGGGTCTTCTTCATAAATTCTTTGCCTAGGCCAATGTCTAGAAGAGTATTTCCAACGTTTTCCTCTAGAATTTTAATAGTTTCACACCTAAGGTTCAAGTCTGTTACCCAGCGTGAGTTGATTTTTGTGAGAGGTGAAAGGTGTGGGTCTTGTTTCAGTCTTCTACATGTGGCTATCCAGTTTTCCCAGTACCATTTATTGAATAAGGATTCTTTTCTCCTGTGTATGTTTTTGTCTGCTTTGTCGATGATTAGTTGCCTACATGAGGATGGTTTTATATCTGGGTTCTCCTTTCTGTTCCACTGGTCAATGTCCCTGTTCTTTTGAAGAACTGCCAAACTGTTTCCACAGAGGTTACACCATTTTACATTCCCACCAGCCATGTATGAGAGAAATAGGAATTTCTTTACATCTTCTCCAATACTTGTTATTTTCTGGTTTTTTATGATTGCTGTTCTAGAGTGTGAGACTGTTTCTCTTTGTGATTTTGATTTGCATTTCCCTAATGATTAATGATGTTGAGCATCTTCTGATCTGTTTGATAGCCATTTATATATCTTGTTTGGAGAAATGTGTAGTATTTTTTCTTTTGTTGCTTATTCTTTTGGTGTCATATCTAAGAATTCATTGCCAAATCCAAGGTCATGAAGATTTATTCCTGTGTTTTATAGTTTTAGCTCTGTGATCCATTTTGAGTTACTTTATTATATGTGGTATGAGGTAAGTGGTTCAGTTTATTCCTCTGTATGGTCCAAAACTCTGGAATTAATATTTATAAAAGAATTATCATTATTTTCCACAGTCCCAGAAAACCTTCTATGATACTAAATAATTTATTTTCTTATTCTTTATAAAAAAAAAGAATTAAAGACGTAAATATAAGAACTAAATCTAAAAAACTCTTACAAGGAAACATCTTCATGACCTGGCATTAGGCAATGGATTCTTAGGATATGGTACCAAAGGAATAAGCAACAAAAGGACAAATTTAAGAATCCGTGCTTCAAAGGCCACCATCAAGAAAGTGAAAAGACAAACCACAGACTGCGAGAAATAAGGACAAATCATATAACAAATAAAGATCTAATGTCCACAATATATAAAGAACGTTTACAACTCAACAATAAAGCAATAATATAATTTTAAAATATGGGTAAAGTATTTGAGTAGTCATTTCTCCAGGGAAGATACACAAATGGCCAATAAACACATGAAAACATGTTCAACATCATTAGCCACCAGAAAAATACAAATTAAACCACAATTATATACAGTATCACAGCCTCTGGGATGCTTGTAATAAAATAAATGGACAAAAATAAGTGTTGACAAAGATATGGAGATATTGGCATCCTCCTGCATTGCTGGTGGGAATGTAACATGGTGAAGTAGCTTTGAAAAACAGTTTAACAAATCCTCCAAAGGTTAAACATACACTTCCCTTATGACCCAGCAGTCCCATTGTATACCTGTATACTAGGTGTATACCCAAAAGAATTAAAAATATTTGTCTGGGTAAAAACTTGCACATGAATGTAGCAGCCAAAAAGTAGAAACAAGCCAAATGCCCATCAACAGATGAATGGATATATAAAATGTATAGCCATACAATGGACTATTATTAGACCATAAAAAGGACTAAAGTACTGATATATGCTTCAGTGTGGATGAACATGAAAACAGTATTCTAACTGAAAGAAGCTAGATACAAATTGGCCTTTCGTGTATTAATTGTATTAATTAATATAATAATATTGTATTATTAATATAATAATACATATTATATTAGTCCATTTAAATAAAATATCTTAAGTAGGGAAAGGCATATAGAAAGCAGATTCATGGTTACCAAGGACTACAGAGAGGGAAAATGAAGAGTGCCTAATGAATACAGGATTTCTTTTCTTGGGTAATGAAAATGTTTTTGATTTAGGTAGAAGTGATAATTATACACTGTAAACACACTAGAAAACACTGAATTATACACTTTAAAGGAGTAAATTTTATGGTATATGAAATATATCAGTAAAAATAAATTTTAAAATGTTTAACATGCAGATTTTTCTGTTTTAAAACAATGCTCATTTGATGTTTATCTTTTTAAAAGTATTTTTATTTTATTGTTTAGGAATTTATCATGGCATCCTGCATTTACCACTAAAAGTAAAATGAGAATTCCACATTCTCATGCTTTTATTGATCTGACTGAAGATTTTACAGCAGGTGAGTTGCACATAAATGTGAAGTATTTGTTTTGAACTGCCAAAGAATTAATGGGATTTAATTTACTCTCTTCTTAGTATTCATTTATGAATGAACTGAATATTAAAACAAAACTGTTAAGAAAGTGTAAGAAAGTCAGTAATATTGGAAATATGGACAAAGTACTGACTGTAAAAAATAAGTCTTTAGTTTTTCTTTTTGTTGTTTGCCCATAATCAGCTCAAAATTTGAATCTTCCGCTTTTTATGAATTCATGATATTTTGGACACATATAGCCTGATGTTTCTTTACTTTTCAATTTAAAAATTCTTGACTAATAAATGCTATAAATTTGATTATAAGAAAAATATTTAGCTTAGGTACTGAAAGAATTTTAAAGACTTTTAAGACTTGTAATTATGGAAAATTTTAGAAAACATAGAAAACTAGACAGTAGTATAATAAATGTACATTTAACCATCACCTAGCTTCAACAATTGTCAACATATGGCCGATCTTGTTTCATTTATAAACCCATCTACCAGTTTCTCCCACTCCAAAATTTTGATAATTTTAAACAGAATCACAAACATTAATTTTATTTGTAAGTACTTCAATAACGTATCTTTAAATGATAAGAATTTTTTATTTGTAACCACCAGAAGATCATTTTGAAACATAAAAATAATTAACATTATTTCTTAATATCATTGAATATCTAGTCACTATTCAGAATGCTCCAATTTTCTCCTATATGTTTTTAATCAAATCAGGAATTAAACAAGGTCTAACTATACAGACATAGAAAGAAACATGATTAGTCTATAGAATTACTCTGTGGCTATTTCTGATTGCATCCCCATGGATTAACATATTACTCTGTTCCTATATTTCTTTAACCTAGTAGTTAGATATGGAAGCTTAATCAGAATCAGAGTTCATTTGTGGGCAATGGGATGGGAAGCACTGTCAAGAATATTTCTTAGGTAGTGCTATGTGTTTCAGCTCATTAGGTGACGTAAGTTCTATCTCTTGTGATGTTAAAATTGATCCGTAGATTCAGTTTTCCTCTGTTGGTGTATCATCCACTATAGTGCTGTCTAATGTTTTTAGTACCTATTAGTAATCATTGTCAGGTCTGTTATTCTAATAGGAGTTACAGAATTATAGCACACTAAATCTATCACTCCTTTACATATATGATTAGCTGAATTTTTTATCAAAAAGAAAAGGATCTGTCATAATCATCTCTTTAGGCACCTGAAGTACAGGTGAGACAGGCAAGATAAATGCTTGATTTTTTCCCCCTCCTTCCTAACATATTTTACCAATTTTCAAATACTACCTATCAGATTTTACAATGACAGTTTTATACAGTGTACTTATTATAAATGAATAATTGGAATTATTAGCTGCTAAAAGTAACAAAACTTACTTCTTTTAAAAGTATTCCATGATAAAAACCTAAATTTTATTTGAGAAATAGGTAGCAAGTAATATTTGTATAATTTAAACCTCATACTAATTCTGGACTGAGTTTTACTAGAGCATTTTTATTATTAAGATACAATTTACAAAGTTAAGAAAATTTTAATGCCCAAAAATACTGTGGATTTTACTGATTTTAAAAAAACACACACAAATTTAACTTTTGCCCAGTAAGTTTTTTATGGTTTGAAGATTTTAGGTTCTTGAGTATATGCTTAGGTTAGAAAGAGAAGAGAGATTTTAAGAAAAGAAAGCAGAAGTTATTTTTAATGTGGCTTATTCAGTATGCTAAATCATATGAAATCCATAATAATAAGGTGTTGACTACATTGCCATAGAAGTTGTCTTAAAAGATCATTTTTCAAGAAAAGGAAATTCTATGGTTATATAGGCTCATTTTCTATTATCTCATTCCTGTTAATACACACATACACACACACACTCTCATGTAAACTTTTTGTTTTTTACAATTCCTTTTTAGGAAAAATCTGTTTAATGAGGTTGTGGAAACTTACTTTCAGTTCAATAGTATTAGCCTTCCTTAGACTTCCTTAAACAATATTGACTTTGCATTTAAGTAATTTTTAAAGAATTTGTGGGTATTCTTACACAATCAGCAAAGTCTACCTTATAAAATTTTGTGATATGGTAGGGCTTCACGATGGCGGACAAGCACCCAGCATTTGCCTGCTTCACAAAGAAGGCCCCAAACAGCAAGTAGATAGCACATCAAATAGAGCAGCTAAGACAAAACAATGGAATTCAACAAAGAAGTGACAGGGAACTTCTGATACAAGGAAAGAGAGGGAACGGAAGCAGGCAGCCCAGCCAGAGTCAGCTGAGAGCCAGGAGTACCTTCCCAGTATGAGGAAAACATAAGTGAGAGATCATCTGAAGTGTGCGTTTCCTCCTTAGACTCTGCAATCCTGGCCATGAGAGAACCCCTCAGCCCTTGCAGGCCCTGAGACCATTATAGGGAGCTGCTTGGAGTACTTGTAATAGCATTGTTCCAAACAGGGAGTACACGCTTTGTCCCACACACCCTCTAAAACCCAAGCAGCAGCAGCACAGCACCATTTTGAGAGCTTAGAAACCGTAAGAATATATCCCTGTCTTGGAACCCAATAGCTTCTGCATCCTCACATCTGTGAAGCCCCACTGACATTCTCCCGTGTGTATCCAGAGGGCCACTGCATTGTACCTATAGCTAGACCCAGCAGTGTGGTCAAGTCCCCAGCACTCTAGCCAATGCAATGTCCTATACCTCTGGAAACAGATGGTACAGCACATCAGGGAGACTACCCTTGAGACAAAGGTAGCCAAAGTGTGTGACATGACATGACATGACAACTGCCTGCCTAGGGCCACTGCACCTGGCAGTAGTCCTACTTCCATCCAACAGTGGGCTTTCACGCAACTGAAAATACTATTAGGAGGCCTGCGGACCATCTCACCTGATTGTCCTCCTGGGGCGTGAGGTTAGGCCCACTCCTCAAACCACTGCCACCACCCAAGCATGCTATCAGAGGGCCTTGGGACCGAACCACCCCACCTGCCATAGCTAAATCTTGCACACACCACTGAGGGGACCAAAGACAGGCCCACCCATCTCCCATGAGTGCTGCCACATATTTTTAGAGGTCCAGGGGATCAGCTTGCTTTGTTTGCCACCACTGACTGGTGGCCATGAACACCATCGAGCAGCTCATAACAGGCTCCCTAACTAGCACCACTCCCACCTGGCCTTTGTGTAGGTTTGGGGACATGGGGATAAATCCATATCATTTGCCACTGGCACCCAAGCAGGTTGTCCAGGGGCCTTGGAATTTATATGCCCCACCTACCACAGCCTCCACCTGTGTGCACCATCAGAGCCCTGAGGACAAGTTTACACTACCTGGCACCACCCCCAACTAGTGCCCATGGGTATTCTCCAGGGTCTGGGGGTCATTCCACCCTGCCTGCTACAGCCTGTGACCATGTCTGCCAATAGAGAGCCTAAAGGTAGGCCCACTCTGGCTGGTGCCACCCCTAAGTGCCAGCATGAATCATCCAGTGGCCTGGAGACTATCCCACCCTGTCTGCCATTGCCAATATCCAAGTATTCTTCCTGGGAACCAGAGGATGGGCCTGCTGCCACTATAGCCACTGGCAACTAGCAGCTACCCACATGTCACCTGGGGACTGGCATGCCTAGTCTGTCACCACTACTGCCATTGCCAGTTCCAGGCACACTGTCAGGAAGCCTAAGGAACCACCTGCCCAGCCAACCACTGGCACTGCCACCAACTGAGCAAAACTCCTAGAGGCTCAAGGATTGGCCTACCTGGAGCCACTACAACTTGTGCCATGTATGCCACCTAGGGCCTCAAGGACTGGCACACTCGGCCTGCCACCACTGGAACCTGAGTAGCCACCCGTCTGACATTCGTATTTCCACAAAAGCTTCATTACAGACTCCACTAACAATAATAGCCTAATCCCCTGAGAAAGCAATAAACACAACTTATAGTGATTACAGCCGAAGAATATTACAAAGACTATACTACTGCATCCACCCAGAATCAAAGCCAAACCACCTTACCAAACCAACTCTATAGATACATCTATAGGAAAAAGTCTTTCCCTATGCAGGCCAATGTACAAAATTTTAAGAAGCACATGTAACATCAGAGGCACTGATATTAATGATGTAAGGACACAAACAACATACAAGAGCAAGGAAACACAAACTCTAAAAACACAGTAACTCTCCAGCAACAGATTCCAATGAAAAGGAAATTTATGAAATGCTTGTAAAAGAATTCAAAACAGTGATATTATAGACGCTCAGTGAGATGCAAGAGAACACAGATAAACAATACAAAGAAATCAGAAAAACAAATGATGTCCTGAATGAGAAACTCAACGGAGGTAGATATCATTAAAATGAACCAAATAGAATTTTTAAAACCAAAGAATTCAATAAATGAAATAACTACAATCCAGAGCTTCAACATTAGACTAGATCAAGCAAAAGAAAGAATATCTGAACTTGAAGAGGTCTTTTGAAATAACGTCAATGTTAAAAAGAAAAAAGAATTTAAAAAATGAACAAAACATGTGTGACATATACAATACTGTAAAGCAATTAAATATTCAAGTTTTAGTTGTCTAGGGAGGAGAAGAGATGGGGAAAAGCATAAAAAACTTAACAAAATAATAGATGAAAACTTTCCAAGTCTTGCAAGAGATATAGACATTCAGATATAGAATACTCAAATTCCCAAATAGATTTAAACCCAAAAAGTTCTCCTCTGGGCATATTATAATGAAACTGTCAAAAGTCACCACCAGAGAGAATTCTAAAAACAGCAAGAGAAAATCATCGAGTTACAAATAGGGAACCCCCATCAGACTAACAGCAAATTTGTTAGTAGAAACCTTACAGGCCAGGAGAGAATGAGATGATGTGTTCAAAGTTCTGAAAGCTTTCAGACAAAAATACTATACTCAGCAAAGCTATTCTTTAAAACGAAAAAGAAATAAAGTCTTTCCCAGACAAACAAACACTGAGGGAATTCATCACTCACCCTATAAGAAATGCTTAAGGTAATCCTACATTTGGAAGTGAAAGAATGATACATATCATCATGAAAGCACAGACAAGTATAAAACTTACTGGTAGAACACACACACAAATGAGGAAGAGAAAGGACTCATATGTTATCACAGAAAACAACCAAACTGCAATTGTAACCAAACTGCAAATATGTAAGAAAATGAGGAACAAAGAATATACAAAACAACCAGAAAACAATTCACAAAATGACACCACCTATCAATAATAACTTTGAATGTAAATTGATTACACTCCCCACTTAAAAGATATAGACAGGCTAAATAGATTAAAATATATAACCCAACAATATGCTATCTAGAGAAACTCATTCCACATGTAAAGGCAAATATAGACTGAAAATGAAGGGATGGGAAAGGATATTCCACACAGACAGAAAACAAAAGAGAGTAGGAGTAGCCATATTTAGATAAGATTAAAAAGCTTTTAAGGCTAAAATGGTAAAAAGAGACAAAGAAGGTCATTATATAATGATAAAGGGATCAATTCAGCAAGAGGATATAGCAAATCTAAATATTTACGTACCCACTACTGGAGAACCCAGATTCATGAAGCAGATATTATTAGATCTGAAGGGAGAGATAAACTCCAATATAATAATACTCACAGACTTCACCTCACTGTGAGCATTAGACAGATTATCTAGACAGAAAATCAACAAAGAAACATTGGGTATAAATTGCACTTTAGACAAGGTGCACCTAACAGAACAGACATTTATGGAGCATTTTATCCACAACAACAGAATATATATTCTTCTCCTCGGCACACGGAACATTCTCCAGGAAAGGCCATATGTTAGGCCACAAAACAAGTCTCAAGAAATTTTTAAAAAGAGAAATCATATCAAGTAATTTCTCAGACCACAATGGAATAAAACTAGAAATCAGTAACAAGAGGAACTTTGGCAATTGTACAATACATGGTAATTAAACAACATACTCCTGAATGACCTTCGGGGTCAATAGAGATATTAAAAAAGTAATCTAAAAATGTCTTGGAACAAATAAAAATGGAACCACAACATACCAAAACCTATGGAAAATAAAAAATAAAAATATGGAATATGGGATACCACAAAAGCAGTGCTAAGATTAATGTTTATGGCAATAAATGCCTACATAAAGGAAGTCGAGGCCAGGCGTGGTGGCTCACGCCTGTAATCCTAGCACTCTGGGAGGCTGAGGCGGGCGGATTGCTCGAGGTCAGGAGTTCAAAACCAGCCTGAGCAAGAGCGAGACCCCGTCTCTACTATAAATAGAAACAAATTAATTGGCCAACTTATATATATAGAAAAAATTAGCCGGGTATGGTGGCGCATGCCTGTAGTCTCAGCTACTTGGGAGGCTGAGGCAGCAGGATTGCTTGAGCCCAGGAGTTTGAGATTGCTGTGAGCTAGGCTGACGCCATGGCACTCACTCCAGCCTGGGCAACAAAGCGAGACTCTGTCTCAAAAAAAAAAAAAAAAAAAAGAAAGAAAGTAGAAAGATTGTAAGTAAACAACAACCTAACAATGCACCTCAAGGAACTAGAAAAGCAAGAACACTCCAATGGAACTGGAGGTCATTACGTTAAGTGAAATAAGCCAGGCACAGAAAGTTAAATACCACATGTTCTCATTCATATGTGGGAACTAAAAAGGTGCTTTCCAAAGGTAGAGAGTAGAATGATGCTAACCATAGGCTGGGAAGTGTGGAGTGGGTAATCAAGAGAGGTTTGTTAATGGGAATAAACCTATAATTAGAAGGATGAAGTTTTACGGTTCAATAGTACAGTAAGCTGACTTTAGTTAACAACAATATATTGTATATTACAAAATACCTAGAAGATTTGAAATGTTCCTGACAGAAAAAATGATAAATGTTCGAGGTGATGGATATCCTAAATACTCTGATTTGATCATTACACATTGTATGCATGTATAAAATATCCCATGTACCCCATGAATTTATAACATTATACACCAACATTTTTTTGATTTTGTGATAAAACAAATCACAGGCATTTGTTTATAGAAGTTGAAATTTTGAACTAAACAATCTGTTGTATAAAATGTAAAGAAATTTCCTTTGTGACCTTTTGGAAGTTAAAATGTATGAGGAAATATTAAAAATCTATTATAATTGTGTTATTCAAAATCCCATCTCTGCTTTTGAAACCATTTCAGCAAACATTTATTGAGTATCTGCTTTATCTGAAGGCCTCTGCTATTTATTATATGAGATCTAAAGATGACAAGAAATGATTTCAGCCATCAAAGACCATTTAGTTACTGGGAGAAGATGACAAATCTAGCTGTGATATGTGGCAGAATGAAATAGGTGCATATTAGTTACAAACTGATATGTAATGACAAGGGAGATAGTAGGAGGCGGTAGTCCTACTATTCTTGGACCTGTAGAGTACTACACAGTTCAGAGCCACGCGTGCTGGGAGGTTGAGGCAGGCAGATCTTTTGAGCTCAGGAGTACAAGACCAGCTTAAGCAATAGCGAGACCCTGTCTCTCCTAAAACAAATAGAAAGAAATTAGCTGGACAATTAAAAATATATAGAAAAAATTACCCGGGTATGGTGGCGCATGCCTGTAGTCCCAGCTACTTGGGAGGCTGAGGCAGAAGGATTGCTTAAGCCCAGGAGTTTGAGGTTGCTGTGAGCTAGGCTGACACCATGGCACTCTAGCCCGGGCAACAGAGTGAGACTCTGTCAATAAATAAATAAATAAGTAGTTCAGCTAAAAAAATTGGCCTAATAAAATAAAGGGGAGGAATTTACAGTTAATTGTCTATAATACATGAACTCCTTAAGAAGTATAAAACTTTTCTAAATACTAAACTCTAGAAGAAAAAAAAAAATTTTTTTTTTTTTTTTTTTTTTTTTAAGACAGTCTTGCTCTGTTGCGCAGGCTACTAGCTGCGACTACAGATATGAGCCACCATGACTGGCTACATTTTTTTTATTTTTTGTAGAAATGGGGTCTCACTATTGTCCAGGCTGGTCTCAAACTCCTAGCCTCAAGGAATCCTGCCTCAGCCTCCCAAAGTGCTAGGATTATAGGCATGAGCTAACACTCCCAGCCTAGCAGGAATTCTTTTTTTTTTATTATTATTATTTCATAGTTTACTTTTGAATTGTTTTTTTTTTATTTTGGCATATTATGGGGGTACAGATTTTAAGGTTTCAATAAATGCCCATTCCCCCTCCCCCCCACAAGTCTGAGTCTCCAGCATGACCATCCCCTAGATCGTGCACATCTCACTCATTATGTATGTATATACCTGCCCCCCTCCCCTCTACCCCCTCCCACGTGCCCAATACCCTATTACTGTAGTACCTATGTGTCCACTTAGGTGCTGCTCAGTTAATACCAGTTTGCTGATGAGTATATGTGGTGTTTGTTTTTCCATTCTTGGGATACTTCACTTAGTAGTATGGGTTCTAGCTCTAACCAGGAAAATATAAGATGTGCTATATCACTGTTGTTTCTTAGAGCTGAATAGTACTCCAATAGTATATATACATGTGTATATATATATAAATATAAAATATTTTATTAATCCATTCTTGCATTGATGGGCGCTTGGGCTGTTTCCACAGCCTTGCAATTATGAATTGTGCTGCTATATACATTCGAGTGCAGGTGTCTTTTTTGTAGAATGTCATTGGATCTTTTGGGTAGATGCCCAGGAATGGGATTGCTGGATCAAATGGTAGATTCACTTGTATCGCTTTAAGGTATCTCCATATTGCTTTTCACGGAGGTTGAACTAGTTTGCAGTCCCACTAGCACTGTAGGAGTGTTCCTCTCTCTCCGCATCCACGCCACCATTTATTGTTTGGAGACTTTTTCATAACGGCCATTCTCACTGGAGTTAAGTGATATCTCATTGTGGTTTTGATTTGCATTTCCCTGATGATTAGAGATGTTGAGCATTTTTTCATATGTTTGTTGACCGTTCTTCTGTCTTCTTTAGAAAAGTTTCTGTTCAAGTCCTTTGCCCACTTTTTAATAGGGTTATTTGATTTTTTCTTGCTGATTTTCATGAGTTCTAAGTATATTCTAGTTATCGGCCCCTTATCGGATGAATAGGATGCAAAAATTTTCTCCCATTCTGTAGGTTGTCTGTTTACTTTCATGACTGTTTCTTTGGCTGTGCAGAAGCTTTTTAGTTTCATCATGTCCCATTTATTTATTTTTGTTGCTGCTGTGATTGCCTTTGGGGACTTCTTCATAAACTCTTTGCCTAGGCCGATGTCTAGGAGAGTGTTTCCAACATTTTCCTCTAGAATTCTAATAGTTTCATCCCTTAGGTTTAAGTCTGTTATCCAGCGTGAGTTGATTTTTGTGAGAGGTGAAAGGTGTGGGTCCTGCTTTAGCCTTCTACAGGTGGCTATCCAGTTTTCCCAGCACCATTTATTGAAAAGGGATTCTTTTCCCCAGTGTATGGTTGTGTCTGCTTTGTCAAAGATTAGATGGCTATATGAGGATGGTTTTATATCAGGATTCTCAGATCTGTTCCACTGGTCAATATTCCTATTTTTGTGCCAATACCAGATTGTTTTAATTACTACAGCTTTGTAGTATAGTTTGATATCTGGCATATTAATACCTCCCATTTTGTTTTTGTT
>VSMD01043904.1:0-12402 GCA_008750895.1 Mirza zaza
GAGACACAGACCAAAATACCATTAAAGCTATTATAATTCATGTGAACCAAGTGAAATCGTAGACACACATGACAAATGATACGGACATGAGACACATACGAAAGTTAAGTCGTCAGAAAAAACCGGCAAAAGCCGTTTGATGACAGCTCGCAGCTACGCTGCAGCCCAGGGCTGCAGGCGGCCTGCGGCTGTGTGGACGGTGGACACGCGAACTCCAGGACGAGTCTCCAGGACGATCTCGGGGCGCTGGGGAGCGGCGGCCCCGTTCCGCCCTCACGTCCAAAGCCGGGCCAGGCTGGGCTCCTGCTGGCGGATGGGCCGCTGCTGCCTGGGCAGGACGCGCTGGGCCCACAAGATGCTCCGAAGCGAGCGAGGCCACGTGCGCCGCGCCGAGGCGCACAGCCCTGGTCGCGGCACTGGAGCGCGAGCGAGGTGTGGCAAGAGGCTGCTCGGCGGCGCCTGCTCCACGACCCCCCGGTCGCAGGACGGACCAGGTCCCCCTCGGGACGGGGACTCAGGGGATGCCCTCCTTCCGCTGGCAACACTGCGAGGGCGGCGCGGACCAGTCGTACACGTAGGACAGGCGCAGCTGCACCTCGCGCTTGCACAGGCGGCCCTCGCGCGCCAGCGTCTGGTGCTTCTCCAGCATGTCCTCCAGGCTCTGCTTGTGCGTCACCAGGTACTGGTTGCTGCAGCCGCGGGACCTGTACTCGGTGTCGAAGCGCGGGTCGTGCTCGCGCTGCACGTCCACGGGCGCCAGCCAGGCGCCCAGCGACACGTCCTCGCTGTGCCAGGCGCGCAGGTAGTCGCGGCTGAGGCGCAGGTAGTGCACCAGGTCGGCGGAGAGCACGTAGCCGCCGCCCAGCGCGTAGGGCAGGTAGTAGTCGCACAGCTGCCAGCCGGCCTCGCGCCAGCGGCCCCCCGGCTTGACGCGCCCGCGGCCCGAGAAGAAGCCCCAGTAGAGGCGGCGGCGGCGCGCGGGTTCGCGGGCGCGCAGCTCGGCCAGCAGCGCGTCCAGCCGCGCGAACGAGTCGTCGTCCGCCTTGAGCACGAACTCGAAGGCCACGTGCTCGTCCAGCCAGGCCAGCATGGCCAGCACCTTGGCCGTGAGGTTCTCGTAGGCGTCGCGCAGCGCGGGCAGCAGCAGCAGGTCCCCGTGGCGCGCCTGCTCGCGCTCCAGCGCGCGCCGCTCGTCGGCGCCCAGGCCGGCCGTGCCCACGGCGAAGCGCGCCCACACGTCGCCCGGGGCCCCGCGCCGCGCCAGCCACGTGCCCCGGACCACGCTGCGGCGCTCGGCGGCGCGGGGCGCGCTGGCCACCAGCACGGCCAGGAAGGCGGCGGCGCGGGGCGCGGGCGCGGGCGCGGGGCCGGCGGGCGCGCAGCGCGCCAGGTAGAGCAGCGCCGCGCCGCCCAGCGCCAGCGCGCCCAGGCCCAGCGCCGCCCGCCGCCGCCCGGCGCGCCGCAGCAGCTTCATGGCCCTGGCGGGCCGCGGCGGCCGGCGACAGTGCGCAGGCGCCGGCGGCCGCGCGGTGCGCGCGCGCGCGCGCGAGGCTGCCCCTGCGGCGCCGTGCGCGCGGGCGGCTGGGGCCGCGGGTCGCCCCCCACGCGCGTGGCGGGAGGAGCCTCGAGGCGCCGAGTCCCGGGACGCTCGGTGGCGGCGGTCCACCGGCGGCCGCAGCGGCGAGGGCCGGGCTGGGGACCGGTCGTCAGGTGGCCTCGCGCGCTTTTCTCATTGGGCGCCCTCAGCGGCCGCTTCCGCCCGCAGGAAAGATGGCGGCACCGCCGTCGCTGCCGTGAGGTCGCGCGCATCGCACGGCCCCTCGCCCACCTGCACGCCGCTTCCCGCAAGAAAGATGGCCGCGGCCTGAGCCGACGGTCAGCGGCGTCGCGGGCGCTGCGCTCTCCGGACCCGGCGCGGGGAGCGAGGCCGGTGAGTGAGGCCGGGGCCGCTGCAGGCGCAGGGCCGAGTGACCCCGCCGCCGCCCTGGGCAGGGGTTCGTCCGCCCGGTGGCCGCTGCGTGCCAGCCTGGGGCTCGGGGCCCTCCGCGGCCGGTCTCCTCTCGGCCGCAACCCAGGAGGGCCCTGCGGTGACCTTGGAGAAGCTGCCCAACTTCTCTGTGCCTCGGTTTCCGCGTCTGCAGCACGCGGGCCGTGATCCCGGCGGTAGCGTTAGAAGATTTGAAGTCGTGTGGAGAGCCCTGGGTGTCGGGCCCGCCGTGACAGCTGTGAACGCTTTGGGGGCTGCTCCTGAACCCCACCAGTGCGTGTTTAACCCCAAGAAGTAGCCTGGTTTCACCAGAATGGGAACCCAGGAATGGCGAAGAAATATTCCCTCCGCTTAAGGTGTCCCCAGCCTCCACTTAGCAAGGGTTTGCCGAGTCCTTGTCAGGAGCTGAGAAGTCCCATGCTAGCGCCGGGCGGTGGACCCAGGGGCCGCTGGCCAGCGTGGTCACTGCCGCTGCCTGCACAAGGCTAGGAGGAATATTGTGAAGTGGGGGAAGAAGTTTCGCTTGATGGTCTTTCGACGTAATTCACAGAATCAGCTGTCCTTGTTCTCTCAAGGAGCAAGGTACAGTCTCTGCACACACCTGTGTTTTTATGACTGCAGTTAAGGGAGCCAGCAAACACTAGGAGGAAGTCCATGTTCTTACCCAGGGCTTCTCTGACCAGATGAGCAGGAATAGAATTATACCTCCAGCAGGAAAGGAAGAAGCCTCAGCCCTGTTAAGAAAACCACACATGAGCATCTGTGTCCGAGGTTCCCTTCCTTGGGGGACCTAGGCTTGAGTGACTGCTGTGTGCAGATAGCACCGCAGGTGCCAGGACAGTGAAGCTGGGTAAGATAGGACTGAAAAACAGCAGACTCAGTCAGCCTGTGTTCAGGGACCAGCTACAGCACCACGGAGGTGGGGCCTGAGCTGCACCTGGAAGACCAGTGGGTTTGCCAGGTGGACAGCCTGGGAAGGAGCAGGGTTATGGGCGGGAGAGAACCAGAGTTGCCTCTACGGTACACGTGAGTTTGAGGCTCTGTGAGCCCTTGTTCCCTGCCGGGACTGGGCATGCTGAGGGATTTCCTGGGCACTCCAGCCTTCTTGGATGTGAGTAAAGGCGTGTGTGTGTATGTGTGCATACATGAGTGTACATATATGTGCATATGTATGCATAGCTGTGCACACATGTGTGCACATGGGTGTGTCAGGAACCATCATGGTGGGGGGGTGGGATGGGACGGAGCCCCACTGGGTAGGTGTTTGTTGGCACCAGGCCTTGCAAGCCCTCTCCACTCAGGGTCACCAGAGCTCACAAATCTTGGGAAAACTGAGCTCAGGGAGGACAGATGACTTAGCCAAGGTCATAGCACTTGAGTCAAGATCTGGAGAGTGAGTGACCTTAACCCCACAGGTCAGTGCCACGAGGCCAGGAGGGGCAGAGTCAAACTGTGCTGGCTGGCTTCGCTATGGGCGTTGAGGACAGATCAGGCCCCTTGAGGTGATAACAGCTTTGAGTGAGAGGGACGGAGCTGGAAACCAGCGTCTTTAAAAAGGCAATAAAATGTCACAGGTCGTCTGGATCCTGTAAATCCAGGCCTTCTGTTTCATGTTGCAGAACAAGTGTGTTTAGTGAAGTATTTCCTGGTCCCACTAAACGATGGGTGTGTGTCTTCTCTGCAGACTGTTAACTGCTTATCCTCAGCCTGCGGCTCTGCTGGGGACACGGAGCCCCCTGCAGCGCCTGGGCTTGGTTTGGAGCTGTGACGTCACCTGCTTCTCTGTGCTACCGGCCCACACCTTGAAACCGTCCCACGGTCTGGGCCCCCGTGACAATGGCATCCAGGCAGTCTCCCCTTTGTGGCCTGGCCCCACGCTGCCTCTGGCTCCTGGGGGTGGTCCTTCTGACGGACGTGTCTGCACGGCCCGCCAACCACTCTTCTGCTCGGGAGAGAGCCGCCAACAGGGAGCAAAACGAGATCCTGCCCCCAGACCACCTGAACGGGGTGAAGCTGGAGATGGACGGGCACCTCAACAAGGACTTTCACCAGGAGGTCTTCCTGGGCAAGGACGTGGACGGGTTTGAGGAGGACGCGGAGCCACGCAGGAGCCGCAGGAAGCTGATGGTCATCTTCTCCAAGTAGGTGCCGGGCTGTGCCCAGTGTGGAGGGGCCGTGGGACCTCCCTGCAGGGCAGCTGCCATCAACACTCTTCCTCAGTCACGCCTGGAAGGTGTGTGGTCTTGGGCTACGGAGTGTGCCTATGCCCTGAGCTGTCCACGGCAGCTTGGAAGGGCCCCTCGTGGCCAGCTGCTCCTTGTAGGCTGGCGAAAGCTGCTGGGAGGCCTCCGGCCAGTGTCTTCTGTGGCGAAGGGTGAAGGATGGGGCAGGCTGTGGTTACAGCAGGTTGAGACACCAGCCAGGCCACAGGGCTGAGGGAAGGTATGGGTGTCAGCTGGCCAGGTACCGGTGTGGCTGTCCTGGCAGGTCAGGGGGCTGTGGTGAGTGCTTGGGGCTCCCCCAATACCCCGTGCTTATGTGTTTGCAGATCCCCGTGGTACACAGTTAGGAAATGTGTGTGTTTGTAGGCTGGCATGTCCTGTTACTGTCCTGGCCCACAGCCCAAGTTGCTTTCCTCTTCCCCAGCTGCCAGGAGCAGAGCCGCCTTGCGAAACTCAGAGCTCCTGCTGCCCGTCCCTAGTAATGCGCTTTCTCCCCCGCCCCGGCTCCTGGAGCCTGGCTAAGGTTCCGAGATGGGTGGTCCTGACCATTCGGCCTGGGGAGGCAGGTCTGACCACGCTCACCCCAGGGCCCAGCTTGGGGAGCCCTGAGCCCACACACGTCAGCGTCCCTGTTGTCCTTGTAGGATGCTGGACATGGCTCTGGGTCAGGAAGTGCCACTAGTCCTCCAGGGCAGGGGCTGCGGGTGCTAGGCAGGAGAGGCTGTGGACACCCCCAGCCACCGGGCCCCACCACAGGGGCTGGCCCTCCTGGATGCTGTCCAGGGCCATGGAGGGGCAGATGCTGGACCCCACGAGCCAGAGCGTGGGACTGGGCCCTGCACCAGGGCAGGGCGGCCACCTGATATCGAGCCTGTGGTCAGAGCACAGGTGGGCTGGCAGGACTGAACCCCCCAGCAGAGGTGGGCAGCACCACGACCCCGGTTCCAAACATGGCGTCCCCACGCACGTCTCCCCTCCAAACATGGCGTCCCCACGCACGTCTCCCCGACGGGACAGATGGGGTTTCTCTCAGGGCAAGTCCTCACTTGATAGTGACTTGACTGGCCCGCTTTGATGCCACCGGTGCTCCCGCCGTTGGCCCTGAGCCATGCAGGCCTTCATCCCGGCGTTGCAGGGAGAGAACCGCCACCCTCGTCTCAGGCGGGCGCTGGTGTAGCTGAAGCCCCAGGCCAGGGGGCCCGTCTTCCGAGGGTGGGGACTTCTCTTCGGTCCCTCCCATGAAGGAAACCACGAGCTGTCCTGTCTGGGGAGACACAGAGATGACCGGAGGTCAACGCTGCACATGCGGTCGGAGCTTCACGGCAGCAGCTCCCGTTGACACACCAGGGCTTTGTCCCTGTCTCTCGGGTCCTACGTCCTCTCTCGGCCCCAGGAGCCCTCTGGCATCCCACGTTGCATGTCGTCATCTCAGGCTCCTCTGGGCCGTGTCGCCCTGTCAGACCCCCCTGTTTTTTCCTGAACATGTCCGTTCTGAGGAGGGCTGGTCGGGGGTCTTACAGAATGTGCCTCAATTTGAGTTCGTCTGATGTGTCTTCTGGTGACTGGACCAGGTTGTGCGTTTTTGGAAAGAACACCCAGGGGGGAGATGCTGACCTCGCCCCGTCAGGGCATCCCCGGCGGCTGCGGACACCCCAGGGACATATGTCCACCTGGGTTACCTGGTGCAGGTGGCGTGTGCCGGGTGTCTCCCTGTAGAGTCGTCCCTTTTCCCTGTCCCTGCTCTCTTCTCTGGAAGCAAATCACTGGGTCCAGCCCACCCGAGGGGGCTGGGAAGGAAGCCCCCCTCCTGTAGGGCGAGTGTCTGCAGTGTGTAGCTTGGACGTCTTCCGTAAGAGGCTCTTCCTCCTTCCCCACAGATTGTCAGTGTGGATTCACAGATGTCAGCTGTACACTTGGGGTGCGGTCTAGTGCGGTACTGTTTATTTCGCTGCTCACATTGTTCCAGCTGTGGCCCCTGGGAGGTCTTTCACCTGGAGCCCTTTCACCTCTTCCGTCCTGTTTTGCGAGCACTTTCTCACTTTCCAGCACTGTAGGATGCTCCAGGCTCATCCCAGGTATTTCCTGCCCCAGGCCTGCATCGGCCACTTCTCCAAGGAGCCCTGCTTCCTGTGACTGGAGAATGGTCTTGGAAACCGGGGTCTGGTTCTGCTTCTGGAACCTGGACGTCCGAGGTCGAGGGGCCAGACCTGCTGCCCCCTCTTGCTGTGTCGTGACATGGCGGAAGGCATCGCACGGCCCGAGAGCGTGTGAGAGAGGGAAGGGGGCCGGGGGCCCCGCTCCTGCGATGACACCGTCAGCCCAGTCTTGAGGCAGAGCCCTGTGACCTCATCACCTCCTAAAGCCCCCCCAGCGCTGTTGCTTCAGGGATTAAGTTCCCCACGTGAACTTTGTGGGGCATGTTCGAGCCACGGCAGAGGCACCAGCCTCTGGGTTTTCATAAGGATGTGGTGTGGAGGCCTCATTCCGTGTAGAGCTGAGTGGCAGCGGCCCTTTGTCTGCCCACAGGTGGGACCTGCTGGCCTCCTGCCACCCTGAGCCTTGTGTCTGTGTCCCCTGAGTCCCTGGGTCTGTTCCCTCCTTGAACATGTTAGGTCCCCAAAGGGGCTTTTTCCAAAATCGTATAACTTTACATTCATATGAAGGTTTTTACCTAGTCACACCTGAAGCATCTAAAATAAGATGCACAGAAGGGGATTGTGGGAACTGTTGTCAGTGAGCCCGCGAGGGAGGTTGCCTGCTGCCCACTGCTGCCCACTGCACAGAAAGCCGGTTGCTGAGACGTGGACTGCCCGGCCAGAAAGGTTCACTGCAGAGGACGGCAGCTGGAGATGAGAGGAGTGGACTGTCTCAAACCCCACTCCTCAACCCTGGGGTCGGGGTTTCTGCTGGGGAGGTGAAGGATGCAGGAGGGGAGTGAGCAACCGTACACGTGTTGGGTGAGCACAGGGTCTGCAGGTGCAGTGAGAAATCATGCTAGTACATACGCTGCATGCTCACAACACGGTGGATATTTTTCCATTCTTGGGATACTTCACTTAGTAGGGTGTGTTCCAGCTCTATCCAGGAAAATACAAGAGGTGTTGTATCACCGTTGTTTCTTAGAGCTGAATAGTACTCCATGGTCTACATATACCACATTTTATTAATCCGCTCATGTATTGATGGGCACTTGGGTTATTTCCACACCTTTGCAGTTGTGAACTGTGCTGCTATAAACATTCTAGTGCAGATGTCTTTTTTATAGAATGTCTTTTGTTCTTTTGGGTAGATATCCAGTAATGAGATTGCTGGTTCAAATGGTAGATCTACTTATATCTCTTTAAGGTATCTCCATATTGCCGTCCACAGAGGTTGCACTAGTTTGCAGTCCGGCCAGCAGTGTAGGAGTATTCCTATCTCTCTGCATCCACACCAACATTTATTTTTTTGGGACTTTTTGATAAAGCCCATTCTCACTGGAGATAAGTGATATCTCATTGTGGTTTTGATTTGCATTTCCCTGATGATTAGAGATGTTGAGCATTTAAAATAAGCACCAGGTAGGCTCCATCACTTAGTTGGTTAAAGCTCCTGTGTTGTAGAGGTGGGCGGATCATTTGAGCTCAGGAGTTCAAGACCAGCCTGAGCAAGAGTGAGACCCCATCTCTACTATAAACGGAAAGAAATTAATTGGCCAAGTAATATATATAGAAAAAAAATTAGCCGGGCATGGTGGCGCATGCCTGTAGTCCCAGTTGCTTGGGAGTCTGAGGCAGCAGGCTTGCTTGAGCCCAGGAGTTTGAGGTTGCTGTGAGCTAGGCTGACGCCACGGCACTCACTCTAGCCTGGGCAATAAAGTGAGACTCTGTCTCAGAGAAAAAAAAAAAAAAAGCTCCTGTGTTGTAAAATGAGTACCATATGTACTCACCAGCAGATTGGTTTCACTGATCGACACGTATGTGGACATATAGGAACAACATTTATCAGGCATTGGGCAGATGGGGGGAGGAGGGAGGGGATATACATACATAGTGAGTGTGATGTGCACCATCTGGGGGATGGACACACTTGAAGCTCTGACTCTGGGGTGGAAGGGGGAAAGGCAACACAGGTAACCTAAACATTTATACCCCCATGATATGCTGAAATTAAAAAGACAAAAAACACGGTGGATAAGCCCCTCCCACGGTGGGGTTTTCAGTATTATAATGAGCTGGGGGTTAACACTGGTAGGTCCTTCAGCCTGGGAGGCACAGCTGGTCTTTGAGCAGGGTCTGCGGTAGGAGTCCTTGTCCTGTCTTCTTCGGACACGGGTGGCGCCAGGCGTTGAAGTTATGTGGTGGCCGCAAGGAGGTTCTGCCGTTTCTGGGGGAAAACAACTCAAAAAGGGACTGGATCAGTGCAACAGGACGTTACAAAGTCCTGGTCAGCAAACCTCACCAGGCTGGCAACTTGAAACACGGGAACTATGAAAAGGCGTTTTTGTTCATGGACCTGGGTGACCACGGCTGAGAGGGTGGGTGGGTGCGGATCCCGCCTCCTGTGCTGCGGGGCTGGGGGCAGTCCATGGCCTTCCCATGGACCGCGGGGGTGATGGGCTGTGGCCCCCGTGTCCCCAGCAGCTCCTGATGCCTCCAGCGGCCCTGGTGAGCCGCGCCTGGCTGGGCTGCCCGCGGGCGGAGGGTGGTTATCGAGGTGGGCACGCCGCCACGGGGGCCCTGGGGCTTGGTCTGACTCCCGCCGCCCGCAGGGTGGACGTGAACACCGACCGCAGGATCAGCGCCAAGGAGATGCAGCGCTGGATCATGGAGAAGACGGCCGAGCACTTCCAGGAGGCCGTCAAGGAGAACAGGGTGCACTTCCGCGCCGTGGACCCCGACGGCGACGGTGCGGTGCGGGGGGCGCAGGGGCGGTGGCGGCTGAGGGGCCGCGGGCAGGGGGCCGACACCTGGCTGCTCAGCCTCGTGTGCAGAGAGGCGCAGAGCCGCCCAGGGTTTGCCCTGGAGACGGTGGGTGCGGGGCGGGGGTGGCCCCGCTGTCCACGCGCCGCGGCGCGCCAAACTTCGGGACTTTAGTCGGTCCTGGACAGGTCGGGTCCTCCGAGAGGCGCTCACGGCTGCATCCTCGCAGGCCGCGTGTCGTGGGACGAGTACAAGGTGAAGTTCTTGGCGAGCAAAGGCCACGACGAGCGGGAGGTTGCCGAAGCCGTCAGAAACAACGCAGAGCTCAAAGTGGACGAGGAGAGTAAGTGCTCAGGCCGGCTGGCTGGGGGGGGGGGGGGGGGGGGGGGGGGGGGGNGGCGGGGCGTGGTCACGGTCGGTGTCTGTTCCAGGTGGGGGCGTGGTTAGTGTCATTTCGAGGTGGGGGGCGTGGGCATGGTCAGTGGCCAAGGGCAGAGGAGAGGCCCACCTGGGCTGGGGGCTCTGCTGGTGTCAAGGCTGACCCTCCTGGGCGGGAGTGCAGCCACTGAGCGTGTCCAGCTGTGCAGGAAGCTCCCGTGCCTGTGTACTGCGCACTGCGGGTGCCCTGGCATGTTTTGTGTGTGCGTGTGTGTGTTTGTGTGTGTGTGTGCACGCTACATGGAGTGCACACGTGTACGTATTGACCAGTGTGAGTGGGTGTTGGTAGGGGGAGAGGTGGGCCACTGCCGCCCATCCCCCACCAACACCAACTCACCTGAGGGTGCTGTGGGGGGCATGGCCGAGGCTGCTCCAGGGTGCATGGGCTGCGGTGGCACTTTGGACAGCAGGTCACACATGTGAGTCAGTCAGATCCAGAGAGAAGCCTGGAGCAGCCAAGGCATGAGGCACAGGACAGGTGCCCCACACACAGGCAGGGAGGGCCCAGCCACCAGGTGCAGCTCCCAGGTGGAGGGTGCAGCTGGACGGGGCTCCAAGGCCCTAGAAGAGGTGGGGTCCAAGCCCACATCTGAGGAGACCTGGCCAGACGTCCTGTGTGGCCACTGGGCTGGGCACGGGCAGGCCCCTGGGTCCCCCTGCCCGGCTGGGGCATCTGTGTGGATCCCAGTCTTGCCCTTTTTTGAACAAGTCGAAGACCCTTTAAAACCTTTGACCCTAACCACCCAGTCCACCTAGTCCTGTTTACATGATGTCACCAGAACTTTGGTTCTGTCCTTTCTAAACCCTACGAACTGGACGTTGTTCTTTCCTTCCCAAAGGGTGTTTGCATTTCCCTGCCATTTCCATCAGGTTTCCCGGTTGGTGCTGCGTTTGGTGTCCCATAGTGTTGGGGGGGTCCTGGGGGGGCCCTCGCCCTGCCGGTGAGATTCCACTCGGGGTGGGTTCAGCAGCCCACAGGTGGCTGCTGAGAGGCGGGGCTGGCCCCTGCCCCACACCCCGACTCTGGTGCTGTTGCACTCGGGTGTGTCTGCTTGTCCCGGGCACGTCCTTCCTGGACCTAGAGCCCTGTGGCGGCTCTGTGGCCCTTCTGCCCCTGTGCCTTGGTGGAGCTGTGCTTAGAAGTCGCTCCGTGTTCTCGGGTCCCTGCGCGTGCCTGGCTGTGTCTGACCCACCTGCAGCCTATGCACTGCCCCCCTGACCTCTGTGCTGCAGGTCCTCTGTTGGTCTGGGGGCTCTTGGGGGGGGGACACCTCACAGGCATCGCCCCTCCCCCATCTGTCCCCTGCAAGGCTCCTGGGAGCCCTATGGCTGCCATGCACCCCACATTCAGTTCTGGGGGCCGAGGTGCAGGGGTGTGGGCTCCTGCTGGCGCCAGTGGGGGGATCCCCCTGGCCCCTCCAGCCTCTGCCGCCACGTGAGCGGCTTGTCTCTGGACCTCTGTTGGCCTCTTCTTACGGGGACACCAGTCACTGAACTTAGGCCCCACCCTGATCTGGGGTGACTTGTCCTCCAGATCTCTCATGAAGGACAGCAGCAGAGACCCTCCTTCCAAATAAGGTCCCACTCACAGTCCCCGGGGACACGGGACACGGGGCTTCTCAGGTGGGCCTGAGGCTGGGCGGCGCAGTGTGAGGACCCTGTGCTGTCTTGGGTCTGCCTGTCCTGGGGGCCTGTGCTTGTCCTGCTTGGGTCACCCCATCTGTCCATCCTGGGAGCTGGGACAGCCCATGGCCTCCATTTGCCTTCCAGGGGGTTTGTCATGGGCAAGGAGCTCGCACTGTTGTCCAAGGAGACCGGAAGTTGATGGGCTTGGAGAGGGGCTGGCCCAGGCAGGACCTGGTGAGGCGGTGGCGGGGTGTTGGGGCCAGTGGGGCCTGGACGCTGGGACACGGTCATTGGCCGTGGTGAGTCCCAGGCTGGGTTGGCGCCTCCCGTTTCTGCTTGGAGACCGAGACAGGCCCTGGCCCTGCATCGGGGACACCGGGGGCCTCAGGACAGGCGGCGGCCGCTGCTCCAGGCCTCCCGTGGCGGAGCACGAGGGCCACACACCCAGACACTTCGCTCGGTCCGAGCTGAGAGTCCGTGGGAAGCTCTCTGAGCAGCCACGGCCTCAGTCATTTCTAGAAACTGGGTTTTCCTGCGGCACCGCGTCCTCCGTGTGATGTCGCACGTGAAACAGATGGAAAGGAACAGGCTGACGCCTTTGTTCCTACACACGCTGTCTCACAGGTGAGTCAGTGCCTCGGTGTAGTTTCCACCTTCTTCCAAGGAATAAACAGCCGTGAGTGTGGGGGGTCTGGGCCACGTCAGGCAGGTCTGGCCCTAACTTGGGGTATCTGGTGGATTTTGGGGGGTCTAGGCCGTATCTGGGGGCATCTGGGCCACATTGGGGGAGAGTCTGGGCTGTGTCTGGTGGATCTGGGGTATTTCTAGGGGGTCTGGGCCGTGTCTAGGGAGATCTGGGCCGTGTCTGGTGGATCTGGGCTATTTCTAGTGGGTCTGGACCGTGTCTAGGGGGGTCTGGGCTGTGTCTGGTGGATCTGGGGTATTTCTAGGGGGTCTGGGCCGTGTCTAGGGAGGTCTGAGCTGTGTCTGGTGGATCTGAGCTATTTTTAGGGGGTCTGGGCCATGTCTAGGGGGGGTCTGGTGGATCTGGACTATTTCTAGGGGGTCTGGGCCATGTCTAGGAGGGTCTGGGCCGTGTCTGGTGGATCTGGGGTATTTCTAGTGGGTCTGGGCCGTGTCTAGGGAGGTCTGAGCTGTGTCTGGTGGATCTGAGCTATTTTTAGGGGGTCTGGGCCATGTCTAGGGGGGGTCTGGTGGATCTGGGCTA
>VSMD01043905.1:0-74248 GCA_008750895.1 Mirza zaza
CCCCCCCCCCCCCCCCCCCCCCCCCCCCCCCGCGCTCCCACACTGGCGGCGGTTGTTTACAGCAGATAACTCACCATTCCTTATCCTTTTCATTTTCCTCCTTCAACTTCTTGGATTTTTATTTTTGCTAGCAATCTTTGAAAATTATCCAATGCACTGAGCAGCTCTTCCCTTAGGGGGAGCAACAACTCGAATCAAAAATTAACTTTTGTTTCTAAGACCTTGGCTTGAGGCCGTTTTCCCCTTTTGCAGATATATGACAGAAGCTTGCCATAATTTTTCTTGTGTTTACCGGCCCAGATTTCTCTTACAGACACACTGAGAGTTGCTGGGGAAGGAAGGAAGAGTGTAAAATGCTGGCATCATGTCTGGTTTCAAGACATCAAGGAAACCCTATTCATAGTGGCAACTTAACTCTGATAGAACTCACCCACCCTACGTGCCATTCGTAATTTCTTTTCTTACTCTGTTGCTCTCACCCCTTTTCCCTGTGCCACCCTTTTCCTTACTTTATTAGCACTGGAATACTCCTTTGAGTTTGCCCAAGGTCATATTTTATGACTGATTGTCTGCGTTTAGGAAGTATCTATTTATGGATGGCAAAGGGTGTTATCTGATCAAAACAGTGGTTCTCAAGAACCTGAAGTGATTAACTCTTCACAATTCTGGTTTACATGGAGAGGGCCAGTGCTGTGGCTCAGATGTTTGTCCCCTCCAAAACTCATGTTGAAACTTAATTGTCATTGTAACAGTATTAAGAGGAGAGACCTTTAAGTGGTGATTAGGCAATGAGGGCTCCACCCTCAGGAATGAATTACTCCAATATCTTGGGAGTGGGTTTAACATAAAAGGCTGAGTTCAACCCCGATTTCTCTCTCACCAACCCTCCCCCCATTCTCTGTCCCCCTCTTCCTCTTCTTTTATGTATGTATGTATGTATGTATGCATCCAGTGATGTGCTGGAAAACTCTAAAAAAAAACCTTGATTTGAAGCATTTGCCAATTTCAATGAAAATACCCATATGATGGGTGATTTCAAGTTGCCAATGGTTTGACACTTGGTTTGCAAAATTTCTGAATATTTAACAATCTGTCTTCTTAAGCTAGTAGGAAAGTACTCCAGCACACAACTGTCATAAGAGTTAGTTTCCAGGGATATCTGTATTGTCCCAGGATTTTGTTCACAAATACTGAAAAGACAGATTGTAATTTTTAGATTCTGTGTAAGTGAACTTTTTACACTTCTGAGTAAGTAATGTATGCATAAGTGTTTTCTATATCTTTCCCCCAACTCTTTCTTCCCAACTTGAATAATTTTGTTTCTCAATTTACAAAGATTTTAGAATAAAATCTCATATTAGACAACTCATCTGAAATTTCCTAGAAAGCCTTATCAATGTAGAATTTAGAACTTAGAGCACATACACTTAGAATTTGCATTGTCATTCTGGTTCTTAATAGTTACTAAGCCTTGTAAGTTTGGACAAATCCGAAATCAAGGATAGTAAGAAATACCTCAAAGGATAGCTGTGAGGAGGGTAAAATGATGTTATGATTTGTGCATATTTAAATAGGTGCCATGTTATGGTCTCAAGAATCAATATTGTGACTAATATCTACCCTGTACCTGGAGGGAGTGGAGAGATGGATGTTTAGTATTAGCAATTTGAATGAAGGAAGAGATCATAACCTTAGGACAGTTTGGCGAGAAAATGGAGAGTTCTGGACTAACAGAAAAGCTTGGAGAGAGCACCCTAGGTAGAGGTAGTGTGTACACACGGTGGCAGACGTAGAACTAAAATCAGTAGTATTGCCTGTTTATCACATGCCAGCCACTGTCCTTGGTGCTATGAGCAATAACACAGAATTCCTACAATCAGAGGCTCTAGAATCAAGTAAGGGGAGAAAGAGAAGATGCGCCCGGTTAGGGAAGATGGTTTGGGGAAAGTGCAAATGAGACTTTGCTGAGGAAATTGATGTTAGTTGGTGGAAGGGTGCTGACTTAGTCATTATCAGATACACAATCACAAGTCACTATGGAATTGTTAGCACGTGAGTGACAGAATTAAATGGCAAGTTGTATCCATCGATTGAGTTGAGGTATGCAGGATAGATTAGGATGGAGACAAGGAAAGAGATAAAAGAATACTGAGACAACTGAGAAATGAAGAGAACCTGAACTGAACTGATGACCCTTGGTCCCCAGATATACATGAAAAAGGAAAGGAAACAGAGGTTTAGAACAGGGGTTGGCACATTTTTCTGTAAAGGGCAAAATGCTAATAATTTTAAACTTTGCAGGTTACTTGGCATCTGTTGCAACTACTGCATTCTGCCACTGCAGGGTGAGGGCAGCTGTCAGTGGCACAAAAACGAACACGCACAGCCACACCAAGGTGACCGGCAGTGGTGGACTTGGCAGTTTGCCAGAGCTAACAGACCCCTGGTTTAAGGTACAGAGATAATGAGAAGGGTCATTGCCTGGGGAGGATTCTAAATTAAGTTTTGGAGATGACAGGTTTGAGGTGATACAGGAGAAATTTAAGCAGAAATATCCCAAAAGCCTTTGGAAATTTAGGATTATATTCTGGATGAGACATCAAGTTTAGATTCAGATTTGAGACTTATAACTGTTAAAGAAAGTAGTGGATGCATATTTAGTGTCAAACTATCAACACAGAAACCAGCAGTCATCTAATGCAAGAAACTAGTTAAACAGGTGATAAAGGAGTTAGATTACGAACAGCACAAACTGTATCTAGGATAGAGGTGATCTTTCTGGAGCTTAGGTACTCCGTAGGGTAGATTGTTTCAACAACAGCTCTTGGTGACCCACATCCTCTTGTGTCCGCGCCCCTTGCAGTATGATACTGCTGCTCTTCTCGTCAAGAAACAAAGTCTGTTTTTCTATCCCTTCGAATAAGGGCTGCCACTGTGACTCGATGTGACCAACAGAACGTGGTGGATGTGACATTGTGCGAATTCTGGAACCTCCAGGTCAGAGGTCTTGCAGCTCCAGTCTTGCCCTCACGAAACCCTCAGACCACCGTGCTGTGCAGAAGCCCACTCTAGCTCCCCAAAGGATGCGAAGTCCCACAGAGGGGTCCCAGCCGTAGCCAGCAGCCATGGCAAGTTGCCTGACATGTGAGGGACGCTGTCTGAGACCGTCTGGCTCCAGTCAAGACATCAGGGACAGTTCCCACAGCAGAGAGAGAGAGGCAGAGAAAGATCCTGGCTTCCCCATCTTTGTCCTCCTACCTTCCCCGCGGTGGCCCTGCCAGTGCCTCCTTTTGGCCGAACCAGATGAAGCTGGCTGACAGGGGTCCGGGCAATGCACCTGCAAGATGAAGCAGAACTGGAGACACAGGCCCAGGGTCCACATCGTCTATTAAGCAAATGAAAGAAAGCGTCAGGTGGGGAGATAAACCACGGAGGAGGGAGCGAAGCTTCTGGAGGAGTAGACATAGATCAGCCAGATCGGTTGGGGCAACAATAATACAATGTTTGTTTGCATAAAAAATGAGAGGATTCTAAAGAAGAAGGAGAGGTCTGACAAATGGTGTCAGACAATGCAGAGACTTCAAAGACGGCAACTGCAAAAGAGACAATTTAATTTGGTGACATGCGGTAATTAGGGACCCATGAGTAGCCTGTAAACATAGATTAATTTTTTCCTTCCCAAGCTGCCATTTGAGAATCCTCAGAGGTTCGTGAAAGGGTCACAGAAGATTCATCATTAAAAGTGGCAATAGTATTTGTTTTGGATTTCCAGTATATTTTAAAAATTATTTAGATGACATGTTTATAAAAACATGTTGTAAAAATCTTCAAAGGTAATGTATCTCCATTAAGAAAAACCAGAGATGCATAAAAATAAGTTAATATTTGTTTTAAAAATGTTTGAATTTAATGAAAAATGTTTGAATTAAATGATGTGATTATTTTTCCTTTCAAAACTGAACATTTTGAGCCTTATAGGATGTGTTCAGTGGCCATCCACACCAATCATTCGATATAAGATGATTATATTTGTGATTGGGTCACCCAACCGAACACCGCTAGCCCTGGTATTGATTTTCATTGCTACAGAGTGAAAGATTCTTTTTATTCTTAAGTACCTACAAAGTTTAATTTCTGTCCGTGGTGGAAACTTTCATGACAAAAATCAACATGAATACTGAAGTTAAATGCAAGTTCATTGACAGCATAAAAATAATAATTCTGCTAATTTGTTTCAAGTTGTATTATCCAATATTTTTAAGTTTCATTAATTGAATCACAATGTTTATATCATGTACCAAAATCTCTCTAGTACTTCTGAAGCCAGAAGGAGAGGGGGACTCCTCTACAAATTGATCTGATTCAGCTTTTTTACATATCTGTTATGTGACATTTCTAGAGGAGTGGTGCCTTAGACATCTCTCTCAACTTGTTATTTAAAAATAAAATGTAATTTTCTTTGGGGCTATAGTAAAAGGAATTGCGTTTTTGATTTGAGCTTTGACTTGACGGTTCTTGGCATATATAAATGCCTCTGATTTGTGTATGTTGATTTTGTAACCTGAGACTTTACCGAATTCATTTATCAAATCTAGGAGTCTCTTGGAAGAATCCATGGGGTTTTCTAGGTATAATATCATATCATATGCGAAAAGCAAGAGTTTGATCTCATCTGCTCCACTTGGATGTCCTTAATATCCCTCTCTTGCTTGATTGTTATCGCTAGGACTTCGAGCACTATGTTGAATATAAGAGGAAATAGTGGGCATCCTTGTCTAGTTCCGATTCGAAGTGGGAATGGTTTCAATTTTTCCCCATTCAGTATGATATTGGCCATGGGTTTGTCATAAATGGATTTGATAATTTTAAGATGAGAACCGCCTATGCCTACTTTGTTCAGAGTTTTTATCATAAAGGTGTGTGGACTTTGTCAAATGCTTTTTCTGCATCTATTGAGAGAATCATATGGTCTTTGTTCTTGTTTTTATTTATAAGGCAAATTGCATTTATAGACTTGCGTATGTTGAACCAGCCTTGCATCCCTGGGATAAAGCCCGCCTGGTCATGGTGAATTATTTTTTTGATGTGTTGCTGAATTCTGTTTGCTAGAATCTTGTTGAGGATTTTTGCATCTATATTCATGAGGGATATTGGTCTGTAGTTTTCTTTTTTTGTTGCATCCTTTCCTGGTTTTGGTATCAAGGTAATATTGGCTTTGTAGAATGAGTTAGGAAGGATACCATCCTTCTCAATGTTGTGGAATAATTTCTTGTAGTATAGGTATGAGTTCATATTTGTATGTTTGGTAGAACTCTGAAGTGTAGCCATCTGGTCCAGGACTATTCTGTTTGGGGAGGTTGTTAATTACTGCTCCAATTTCTGCACTTGAGATTGGTCTATTCAGGAATTCTGTTACCTCCTGGGTGAACTTAGGGAGGTTGTATGAATCCAAGAATTTGTCCATTTCTTCCTCATTATGTAGTTTTTTGGCATATATATTTCTATAGTAGTCCAGCATAATGTTTTGTATTTCTGTGGTATCTGTTGTGACCTCTCCTTTTTCATTTTTTATTGAGTTTATTAGAGTCCTTTCCCTTTTACAAAAGACTTATACAAGGAGAACTACGAAACGCTAAAAAAAGAAATTGTAGAAGATGTAAACAAATGGAAAAATATACCTTGTTCTTGGATTGGTAGAATCAATATCGTTAAAATGTCAGTATTACCTAAAGTCATCTACAGAATTAATGCAATCCCCATCAAAGTACCACCATCATTCTTCACAGATCTAGAAAAATTAATTCTTCAGTTTGTATGGAATCAGAATAAAATGTGTATAACCAAAGCAATCTTAAATAAAAAGAACAAATTGGGAGGCATCGGTTTTCCTGATTTCAAGCTGTACTATAAAGCAATAATAATGAAATCAGCCTAGTACTGGCATAAGAAAAGAAGCATTGATGTTTGGAATTGGTCTGAGATTGCAGAGGTGAAACCATCTGCATATGATAACCTAATCTTTGATAAAGCAGACAAAAAATACATTGGGGAAAAGAATCTATCTTCAATAAATGGTGTTGGGAAAACTGGATATCTACATGCAGAAGAATGAATCAAGATCCCTACCTTTCACCTCTCACAAAAATCCACTCAAGATGGATAACAGACTTAAATCTAAGGCATGAAACCCTAAGAATCCTAGAAGCAGATGTTGGGAAAACCCTATCAGACATTGGCCTAGGCAAAGAATTTTTGGAGAAGACCCCTAAAGCAATCACCGCAGCAACAAAAATAAACAAATGGGATCTGATCAAACTAAGAAGCTTCTGCTCAGCCAAAGAAACTATCATTAGCGTGAATAGACAACCTACAGAATGGGAGAAAATATTGGCGCTCTACTCTTCCAATAAAGGTCTGATAACAAGAATCTATTTAGAACTCAAAAGATTGAACAAGACAAAATCAAACAACTCCGTCAAGAAATGGGCAATGGAAATGAACAGAAACTTTTCCAAAGAAGTCAGAATAATGGCTAGCAAACATATAAAAAATGCTCAACGTCTCTAATCATTAGAGAAATGCAAATCAAAACCACAATGAGATATCATCTAACCCCAGTGAGACTGGCCCATATCAAGAAATCCTAAAGCAATAAATGCTGGCGAGGATGCAGAAAGACAGGAACACTTTTACACTGCTGGTGGGACTGCAAATTGGTACAACCTTTGTAGAAAAGAATTTGGAGACACCTCAAATAGCTAAAAATAGAAATACCATTTGACCCAGCAATAGCATTATTAAGCATCTACCCCAAAGAGCGTAAGACATTCTATTATAAAGACATCTGCACCCGAATGTTTTTGGCAGCACAATTCACTATTGCAAGGATGTGGAAACAACCCAAGTGCCCGTCAATTCATGACTGGATAATTAAAATTTGGTATATGTTTACAATGGAATATTATTCAATTCTAAGAAATGACAGCGAGCTAACACTGCTTATATTATCCTGGATTGAGCTTAAGCCCATTTTCCAAAGTGAGGTGACACAAGATCAGAAAAATGAGCTCCATATGTACTTGCTGACACATTGGTACTGACTGATTGTCAATACGGTGCTCAAAGGGTGGTCGTGTTCCCCAGAGATTCGGGGGGTGGGGGGATAGGCCCACATCTGAAAGAGGCAGCAAACAGTGTGGAGGGGAAGGGCATACCTCAAACCTTTGCTAAATAAAGGCAAAATTATAAAATCTAACCAAAATGTTATTAAAAAAAACATTTATTGGGTGTTGGGCAGGTAGGGGGAGGGGATGGGTTTATATATATACATTATAAGTGCAATGTGCATTGTCAGGGGCATGGACATGCTTGAAGCTCTGACTCGAGGGGGGAGGGAAGGCAAGAGCAACATTTGTAACCTTATTAGTTAGTACCCCCTTATTATGCTGAAATAAATAAAATAAAAATAAATAAAATAAAATAAATAAAAATAAAAACAAAATGTAAATACTGCATGATCCACTCACATACAATTGTGAAAAGTCAAATGTAAACTCTAAGGACAGAAAGCAGACGAGTGTTTTCCTAGGACTGGGGAGAGGGCAAAGGTGGTGGCGCAGGACTGTCGAGAAGCTGTGGGGGATGATGGGGGTGTTCTGTATCTGACTGCCGAGGTGGTACATGGTTCAGTTCAATGAACTATACAGTCATTAAATTTTATTTGTTGCCAAATAACATTTTTATTTTCTTGTTTCTATGCCAGTATAATTTGTTGGGCTTCTTGGGTGTGAGGGTTGCTCCTCACCACCTCTGCAAAAGTCCAGACCATGGTCTCTTGGAATATCACCAGTCCACCTCACTTTCTTCCTTCAGAAGCACTGATGACATCTGGTAGAACTTCTGGCTCTGTTTTTCATGCCCTTTAACCTCTAGCCCATCTTCTCCATTTCTGTCTCTTTGTGCTGGATTCTGAATCAAAGCGAGGGTTCTCTCTTGGGTTGTTTTTAATGTATAGCTTATCCTATCCATTAAATGTCTAATTTCCAGGATGATTGCTTTCATTTCTTCAAGTTCTATTTATTTCTCTATCAAATCTGCCTGGCAATATCGACATCTTCTTGTATTTCTTAAAAAATTTCATTCTTTGAATTTTAAACATAAATACTATCACTGAAATGGCAGAAATTCAGTTTTGGTCATTAATGTGCCTGATCCCAGTCACCCATAATAGTGTTTGGCAAAAAGTGAGAAATCTATAAATTTTTTAAACTCAGTATTTACAATCGTCGAAGGTCTGATTCTCTTGTTTATTGTTTCTGCTGACTCTAATGGTAGTTTGTTTCCTTGGGTGATTTTTTTCTTTTCCTATTGTGAGCTTACATTCCTTGGAAATACTTTGTCTCCTAGGTTTAAGGTGCTTTCTTTTGGAAAAGCTCTTTCAGATGCCTTGCAGGCATTAACAACCATGGGCCATTTTAAACTAAATTCTGAGCTTGGGATTTTTATTTTACACAGGTAGAGTGCATTCTCGTCCCAAATCTACTTGAAGACTAAATTTAAGAATTCCCATGGGAGATTTTTGTTTTTGTTTTTGTTTTTTTTCAACTAGAACCAAAGCAGGATTTCTTACCATTTCTTCTGAAAGTGGATGTGGAGGTTTAAGAAGGTTAAGATCAGATAGCTAAAAGAGGAAAGGGGATGAGTACAGAGATTTGTAGGAATTTGAAACCCATGTTTCTCCCTTATACCAAATGCCTTCAAATGTCTTCTAGTGTGTTGATGTGAACCTGACTTTAACCAGGTCTAGAGCAAGTAAGGAAGTTAGAACTTGTCAGAAGTCAGTGATGTCCAGCTGATAGAGTGGAATCAGAAATGGTACTGGGATAGAAGTTGGTTTTTTGTGGCTAATTGTGGCTAATGCCTCTGAGTTCAATGGCAAAGGGTTTGGTGGCAGCCTGGTGTTGCTATTGGTCAGCAGGGCAGTCAGGTAGGGACATACATCAGGATAAGTGGACTAAGTAGATCCTGCCAATACCCCTTTGTCCATTTCCTACCTTGGGCAACCATGATCTTCTGAGGATGATGGCTGTTGGTTCACATCCTCCCCCCGAAATCTCATGGTTCACATCCTCCCCCCTCCAACTTCTCTTGTAGTCAACACTAACCTAGTACTATACAGGAAAGGGGATTCTGGGAAATGTATTCCCAGCTTATCTAAACAGACACAATGTACAACCACTAGGGGAAGAGGAAGAATTGGCAACCAATACATGCCGGCTGCATCTTCCTCCTATCTCTGCCTAAAGGAAATCTAGTGCTTATCGACTCTTCCTAAGTGGCCACCAACTGCCTTATCTTCTCAGCACACAACTTACTACCCTGGGAGTGTGGAAAGTTGTGAGAGTGAAACATCTGGTGTTAAAAGTGTATTTATTTTCCTGGGATGTTGGTTTCAGAAGCAAAAATAGTTTCACATACGTAATTTTTTGAGAATGCTATTTAAAAATCTTTAGTTCCTGTAATAATGCAAAACTGTGTGTTTTAGGGCAAACACCTGATAGTGAGTGCAGGCCACCAACTGGTGACTTCATGTAAGAGTACCCCACAACACTTGGGGACTGATATAATGAGAGAGAAACACAATTGTGGCCGTGAGCATGACTCCTGGTTCTGTGGGCAAAGGTTATTTTAAACCCTGCAAGCTGTTTGAAGAATCAGCCTACCTTTGGCTTTTGAGAAAGGCTCTCAGAAAGATATGACTTTAATTCAAGGTCTGTGGGGTTTCTTTCAAAGAACATGAGCTAATGTAGTCTGGAGTCCACTCCAGGCAGAACAGATTTTACTTTTTTAAATGGGATCATAGGGTCTGTGTGTCTCCTTTTTTCCTCTAGTCCAGAGCATAAGACGTAGTCTGAGCTATGCCATCTACCAATTTTGAATACTTTCTAGGTAGGATTTAGCATTTTCAGTGATCACTGTTATATTTAATAATTGTCATACAATTATTATCATTATCATTGCTCTCACGCCTCTTCTTCCTAATATTCTTAAAATGTTTTACCCTTTGCAAAACACTTCACATTTTCCTAGTTCCTGGTCACAGCAGTCCTGGAAGGGGGTCAGTTTGCCATTTCCATTTTATAGATGAGAAACTGGAAGTGCGGAGGGACCAGTGACTTGCCCAGACACTCACCATGGGCGTCGGAACTGGGCTCGACTCGGGCTATTGTTTTACTCATTCAAATTTTTATCATTCTATTTGTAAGCAGGCTGATTGTTTTTGCTTCTGACATTTGGTCACTTATACAATGTGAACCTTTTTCCAATAGGAATGATGGAAAAAAAATCACCAATTGACTCAGTGTTGCCTATTTAAACAGCAAACATGTTATAATGACTTCTTGGACAAACTGAGGGATTTGTGGTATTTTCTTTTTTTTTTGTTCTCCCTTAAAAGTGATGTCTCAGGATGAATTTTCTATGCAGGTTATACATTCTCAAGAAAACTGATTAAATGTGGGAACATTTTGACTTCTCAAAATGGCCAGCCCACAGAGATGGGTAGAGGATATTTCCTTTTGCCCACACAGACAGAATAAAAAATGATTCGTCATGCACTGATAATTACAGCACAAAGGAAATGTGACTATTTTTAAGGCACCATTTTTCTCTCTAAGACCCAAAGCTTTCCAACCTCTTATAAAAATCCATTCACCTGATATGAAAAGCTCCATTCCCTGCACCAAACCTCAATCTCTGACCTGAAACATAATGGCAAGTTCCAAGAAAATGATGCAGCCGCTGCCACAGTCGAAGCCTTTGTTGCTCGCACTATCCTCACACGCAGGCGTCTCCGAATAGACAGGCAGGTGCTGCTTGATAAAAAAAAAAAAAAAAAAAAAAAAAAAAAAAAAAAAAAAAAAACTAGTCCCCACAGTAAATGTGAACAGCAGCCAGAGCACATTTGCATTATTTTTTTATTTCGTGAAGGAAATGTGAGATAAGTTTGGAATCTTGGACTGTCCTCTGCAGTTTAGCACCTACCTGCCTTCAAGATCAGCTGATTCCAGTATTTTAAAGCTGTGTTTGGTTATTAATTCCTACAAGTAGCTGAGATGCAGCAACCCAGCAGATGACAAAACAATGACAAAAAGAAAAATCACTGTATATTTCAACGAACACTCTGGACTTAGAATTAAGACTATGCTTGAATATTCCCATGTCTTATTATTTAGAAAGGTTCTTTGGAGCTGCTCTTTGCAGACATGGCAAATTCATGGACAGGATTAAAAAAAATCTGGAGCTTGATTTTAGATGAAAGTGTTGCTGTCGGCATATCAATGCCAGCCACAAATCAGCACAAACAATTGTTCCATCATTAGCAAAGCATGCGAGCGGGAGCAACCCTAATAAAGACTTCTGGCGCTCTCGTGGGGTTTGTTTGACTTGACTACATCCTGCTACATTTACAATCTGTTTTGTGTTATTGGCATGCAGACTGACAGACTTTTAAATTCACATTTAGAAAATTTGAGAGCAGTTTGCAAAAACAAACACTCCCTGAAAGAGTAATATATCAGCAGCATTGACTTACACTGCCAATAAATAATATTTAGCCACTGGAAACGCATAATGTGATACAAGTAAAGAGGAATCCTACAAGATGAGAGACCTAGATTCTGTTGAGATTTTCTCTATGACTTTACTATACATAGTAAAACAGTGAGGATAAGTTCCTGTTCAATGAGTGTTGACCGTGTGCTGACCATGCACTAAGGCCTTGCATTTGCTCTTCCTTTTAGCTCTCAGGATGACACTATCATTTGTTTTAAACACAAGGAAACTGTGGTCAGAGGGGCTAAGTAACTCACCCAGGTCACACAGCTCAGTGTCACAGACAGGGCTCAAACTCAGGCCGGTCTGTCTCCAAAGCTTATGTTCTTCCCCACAATGTAAACTTTAAACACCACTGGCCGGTTCGTTTTCCGAAGTTACCTTTCGTGGTCTGGTCCCCAAATCTAAAGTACCCTTTGCAGTTAAGCCTCTGACTGGTCATCTCTCTGCCTAGCGGGGAAATTCAGGAGATACATAGTTGGGATGAAGATTTCCCATGGATTCCTGCAGTTCACATTATTTTCTTGGCCAAGAAAAAGCTGAACAACTACGGGTTCTCAATAATAGAAGAGTTCTAGGGTTTTTGAGAGAACTTTCCACTATGATGTGGGTCCCATAGAACAAAGAAGATGTATTTTCCTCTCCAGCATTCTAATTTGTTATATCAGAATAAATGGAGAATTAGCAGAAAAATAACTGAGTTGTTTCACTTTTCCTATCTGGTTCAACGTACACATAAATGCGTCTGACATCGGACCTACTTCTGGTTGGTTGGGGTGAGATGAACTGGGCATAATAGCTTCTTCCATCAAGGGTTTACAATGGGGAGGAATAGATCCACAAACAACTATTTAACACAATGTGGTGTTAACAGGGATAGGTACAAAATTCATTACAGATTTTAACTATATAGCATAGGAAAAATTATTTTCATATTGAAAAAAATTCTTTCAAAATTTCTATAATTTTTTGTATTAAAGTCCACTTTAAAGATAATATTTTATACAAAATGAACTGGTTTTTTTTTTTTTTTTTGGTTTTCTTTTTACAAAACCAGTTCTGGAGTGAATGAGTAATCACTTCTCATAATTAACCGGGTTACTATGGACAAGTATTGTTTAGTATTATTTAACCTTTCTCTACAAGCCTTGACTTTTTCATAGGTAAGATGTGGACAGTAATTCCTATTCCAAAGAGCTGTAAGGATGAAGAGAGCACCTGTAAGGCACCTGAAGTAGTACCTGGCTCATGCCAGCGCTCAGCACATGCCGGCTTTACCCGACGTCCTGTCACAAACGCTATTTTTCTTCTTTCTGAATAGGAGCGTTGTATTTTAGTTAGTAATAACAGTAATAAAACAGAACCCATGTTGAGGTCACATCTGGAGGAGACAAGTGCATCCTGTTTTCGTCCTTGTGCTATTTAAAAGAAGGTGCTTACCCCCGACTTTAATGAGAAATAGAGGTTGTTATAAATGCAAAAAGGGGACCCCCGCGCGTCTCCCCGTCCACACACGGAGCCAGTGCACTGCGTTTCCTCGCAGGACGCCCAGGGGCCCTGCCCGCGGCGCACACGGAGCAGCTGCCGGGCGGCCTCGCGCGCTGAGCGGCCTGGCCTGTGCAGGCGCGGCCTCCCGTCCTCCTAACAGCTTTGCCATCAAGGCGTGGACGTGGATCAACAGTCGCACGCTCCAGGCCGCGCGCGGTGGCTCACGCCTGTGATCCTAGCCCTCCGGGAGGCCGAGGCGGGAGGATCGCTGGAACTGCCTTCCCTAGACAGTCCGCGCGAGCCGGCGGCCGCGGGGACTTGAGGACAGCTCCCAGTGGAAGCCCGTGGGTGTGAGAATGAAGTGCTTGGAAAGAGGTCGGGGAGCCAAAGAGCCGGGACAGCAGGCCGCTGGTTACCGCTGCTGCTCTGGCGCCCGGCACCGGGTCCTGCCAATCTGGGGGCTCTGGGTCCTGCGAATCTGGGGGCTCCGGGTCCTGCGAATCTGGGGACACCGGGTCCTGCGAATCTGGGGGCACCGGGTCCTGCGAATCTGGGGGCTCCGGGTCCTGCGAATCTGGGGGCACCAGGTCCTGCGAATCTGGGGGCTCCGGGTCCTGCGAATCTGGGGGCACCGGGTCCTGGGAATCTGGGGACACCGGGTCCTGCGAATCTGGGGACACCGGGTCCTGCAAATCTGGGGGCTCCAGGTCCTGCGAATCTGGGGGCACCGGGTCGTGCGAATCTGGGGGCTCCGGGTCCTGCGAATCTGGGGGCACCGGGTCGTGCGAATCTGGGGCCGTCAACAAACACGCCCAGCGCGGGGGCAGAGAGCCTCTCTGACGCCCGCGGACGGGCTCTCCCCCCTGCGGGGCTGGCGAACAGCTGCAGAGCGCTGGGCGCAGGGCAGGACTCCAGAGCTCCAGGGCTCTCAGATGCTCGGCCTGGGAGGGTCTTTCATCGGCCGCAGTTGGGGAAACCTGCGATCTTAAAACCGGGATGGAGACATTTGCACTGCAGCCCCCGAGGATTTGGGCCCTGAAAGCTCAAGGTTTCACAGAGGTGGCTCATTCCTTCGCAGTAAGAGTTGGCAATCCCTGAGTGTGGGGGAGAAATCTCTCGAAGTTTGAGAGACTGCTCCTTCAGTGAAGTCGTAGAGGTCCGGCGGTTAGGGGCACAGCGTACTATTCCTCCAGTGTAAAAGCCAAACGGCTGCGCCTCGCGTCCCTGCCGCAGGAAGAGCACAGCTCCTGGTCGGTCTCCTCGGGCTCTGGAGGCGACAGCTCGCACCGCGGGGTGCTGCTCCCGGTCTGGGTGCCCCTGGCCGCAGGCTGCCGGCTCCGAGTGCGCACGGGAGCAGGAAAGGGCTCGGGACAGTCTAGACGACAGCGGGTCTGCGTCCTTGGGTTCTCCGATCTACCAGGCCCTTGGTGCGGACGGTGTCAGGGGTGGGGAAAATGCGGTTTGGATTTACGGCAGCCTCTGGCGGGAAACACTCGGAGCGCGCGTTTGGGACGCCAGCAAGACCTGGGCAACCGCAGTGGGGAGTTACGCACTCTTTGAAAGCAGCTCCTGGAGCAATATCGGACCCTGCTGGAGACAGGACTCTTGACGGTAGGACAGAGTCCAGCTGTCCATTATGGGCTAATTTCTGGCAGACTTGCCAACTCCTAAGTACGGGTGGGGCAGCAGCACTCTCTCACTGGACGGAAATGTGCACCCAGAGATGTCCCCTGCAATGACAGAGCTGCCCAGACTCCCACGTCACCTGGCACCCTCTCACCAGAGAGGCTCCGAGGGATGGCATCCGTGCCCGCGGGGTCCATCCAGCCCTCCGAGGGACGGGACGAGCCTGAGCTCGGCTGATGGGTGGCCTGGCTCAGCATGTAAAAATGGAACGTGACTTTGCCAAATATATTTATAGTACCTACAACTGATCAATAAAAATTTGACTGTTGAGTAGACACTTTCTTTAAAACTTAAATATGTCACCATTTTTTCTTTTTTAAAGTTTTTTTCTCTTGAAAGTAGAATCTAAACAAATTCAGAAAACTTACAAATTATTTGGGTTACAGTTATATTCCCGTACTTTTTCTCTGACCACCTAATTTAGGATAATAAAGTTTTTAGGCTTTTACTTAAACATCTCCATCTGCCTAGCAACTGGAGTGCGTCTGGAATAATGTATTTTTATCAAATGGTATGGGTGACTCAAACCAGGATCATTTATCTGAAGAGAAAATGGTTGTATTTCATAGATTTCACACATGAGCAAATTGATCCATGACTGTGAAATAAATAATAGTGTTATTTAACTATAAAGTTAAATGAAAGTCTTGGAAATTATATAGTTGAATATTTTGCATTATTATTGCTGTTTTCACCGGATTTCTTTTTGGAAGGGCCTTTTTACTTAGAATTTTTCTTCACTTTTTCACCTTTATGGAACAATGAAAGAGACTGTTTTGCTAGTGCAGGGTGGCCAGCCACTCTGTCATGCCCCATGGGTGTGACAACCAGTGTGACACCTCTCAAGGTGATTCATGAGTTTAGAGTCAGTGCAGTGTGTTTTCCAATTAGTGACCGACTCTGTCCCCAAATTACATCATTTCACAATATGGCATATAGAATAATTAGACAATTCTGGATGCAGTTTTGTTTCATCCTTCTGTCTGAGCAGAGATATGAGATAAGCTCTGGTATCTATGTGACCTGGGTTTGGTTTGCCTTGTTCCTGCATAAATGCTGTAACCTCTGGATGTCACTGAGTTTGTGCCTCAGTTTCCTCATCTGTAAGATGAGAAGTTTAGAGTAGGTTGTTTTTATGTTTTCTTCCAGCTTTGATTTTAAATGTCTCAGAGCAGATTTTTGAATATAATTAAGGCTAACTGAAATGAATATCCAACTGGCCTGAAAGTCCTTCCTCCTAAAACAGCCTCTTAAAATGGTGTTTCAAGGTTAAATAGATGAATATATGCATTGTGACTTAGTCTTCTAACTAACAATCAATTGTGCCAAGTCCTCATTAATTCTTAATTCTCCCTCCAAGAAGATGACATTAAAATGTCCCATTGTAGTATTTTAAATTCTTTTCTGGCAGAGTCAGACCTTGAGAGATATTGATCATGATTTAAAAACTTAATTTTCTGAACATATGGCACATGACACCATTTACGTAGCATATTTCATATACAAGAAATTCTAGAGAGATGGACAAGCAGGATTCCCATCTGTGGCCTGGTTCATTTTCTACCCTCCCCCCATTCTACTGCCAACAATGTTCCTGCCTCAAAGTTTACACAAGTATTTTTAAAATCCATTTACATTATCCATTTACAAATACAAGTATTTGTAAAATCCATTACAAAAAAATTCTTTTTTTTTTTTTTTTCTGAGACAGCCTCACTCTGTTGCCTGGGCTAGAGTGCTGTGGCGTCAGCCTCGCTCATCGCAACCTCAAACTCCTGCACTCAAGCGATCCTCCTGCCTCAGCCTCCCAAGTAGCTGGGACTACAGGCATGCGCCACCACACCTGGCTAATGTTTTTTATTTTTAGTAGAGATGGGGTCTCACTCTTGCTCAGGCTGGTCTTGAACTTCTGACCTTAAGTGATCCTCCCACCTCAGCCTCCCAGAGTGCTAGGGTTACAGTCGCAAGCCACCGTGCCCAGCCTCTATAAAAATTTTAAAGTGACCAGTTTTATAAACTCATTACATACTAGTGAGGTAATATTTCCTGGTATTTGTCTAAAACTTGCCTCATTCATGTCCTAATATTTGTCTGTGTTCCTCACATTCATCGATTGGAGGATATTTTAACTTCTTTACACTGGTGATAAATAACCTTTTGAAAATTCACCATGAAGAATGACAATCACAGGAGAATTGGTACTTGGAAACCTTGAGGAATTATAAGAAAAGTCTTGGTGTCATGTGCAAAGGCTTACAAGCCTGAAGGGAATTTTCTATGACCTGCATAATCCTAATGCTTATGACAGTGCCTGCTCCAGAGTAAGCTCTCAATAGACATTTGCTAAATAAATAAAGGGACTGAAGAGCAAGTTTTTGTTTTAAAGCTCAATGCAGATGGTGATTATCAGACAAAAAATATTATCTCAAATATTTCCTAGCTAGTGAATGTCATCATCCTTGTCTCCTAATTTTGGATATTTTATCATGCCTAGCAATAATATTGAAGATTAAGACCTGAAAACCATTCATGGGTTATAAAACACTGAAGACATGATAATCAGGGCAGTCCGGATGCTCACTCTTCCTGTTGGAATTATACTGAATTTATAATTTCATTTTATTTGTTGCTCATAGCAGCATTCCCATCTTAGCAGTTACAAAGAAAGCTTCACTTGTTATGGTTGTTTCACAGTTGATTCCATTCTTTGGCTTCCTGTTTTCACAATTTTCCAGCCAATCAAATATATCTGTGGTTTTCATACATGTGTCAACTGAACAGATATCATGAACAAAATGCACATATACAACCCAAAAGGCCTCTGTCAAAATCAGCAAGATTGCATAAGGCAGGAACCGTGGATAGCATTTTAACAGAAGAAAATTGTCAGAAATTAGTTCCTTCAATGTAGTATCTGAGCTTTAATAAACCAGGCCTTATCTCTTTTGGGCAGTGGACAGCTTCTAATTGGTAAAGGTCCAAGGTAAGGCAAACAAATGCAAGGAAACCTGTCTGCCTGGCTTTATCTATCAGCAAGATAGCCCTATCATACATCAACGGACAAACTTCAAGTTGACAACAGGAAAAATGTGACTCAGCTTATGCAAAAGGGGAAGTCCCAGCGTTTGGCTCAAACAATGGGCCTGTCATTTTACTGCTCTGCTGGTCTGTCTTACCTTTTTTGAAGATACGCATGAGCTGAAGACTCAGCATTCTTTTCTGTGTGTAGACAGGGGCAGTACATTTAGTATCTGGGGAGAGGCATGGTTCAAGGGTGTGAGCAGAGTGGAGGACCCAAGGGGAAACTTGCGGTCAAGGCTGGTAAAATGATACCTTAAATTCCACGAATATTTCATCTGGGAATGGAAACAGGATAGGCCCAGCAAAAAAACCCCCAAAACAGCATTAAATCCTCCTTAGAATGAGGAGTCTAGGGAACGAATGAGGCAAAGAAGGCCGTCGTGAGGATGCACGTGTTTTCCCCGCCTGCAGTGACAACCTGTTTATTGATGCAGAAACGTTGTATAGTAGGGCACAACTACCGCGCACATGTGATTTACATGTTCTGTGTTGAGTTTTGGGGGACTAAGACATAAAAGGCAGAAGAAAACATGTAGTTCTCTGGCAACTGAGCTTCGTCATGTGAAAAATACCATCGCTGACGCCACACAGGCAGACTCCGTGCAGAGACAACACAGAGAGAGCTGCTCCCCACTGAGCCCGCAGGGGTCCTGTGGTCGCCAGCAGCCCAGCCCTTATTATTCTCTGCGCTTGTCATTTCCTAGTCACTGCCTCAGAGCTTCACCTCACTTCACCGTTTCCAGTTCTTCCTTTTTGACTTTTGTGAAGTCTCCATGCTTGTCTTCTTTCATGGTATAAGGATAATACAGTCAATGTGGGTGATTAGGCCATTTGGTGAAACACAGACTTATTATTATAATATTATACTAAAAGGAATGAGGAAGAATGGCTAAATGTTACTAGGGTTTAAGAATTTTAAGGGAATGGTAATGGCAGTAGTAAAATAATCAGTAAGAACTTTTAAGTTTCATTGCTCTAGATTCCATTGAAAAAAAGTTTGGCATTTTTGACCGAATTGTGTTTAGAATATGACAAACCAATTTCACTGTTTTCTTATCAATAGTGACCATTCTATTCTGGCCTGAGGTATAGCAGAGCCCCATAGATTACTGGGAACACCTTTCCACTCCCAGTACGATCACATGTCCATCTCTGTATCCTTGCTGCAGGTGAGACCCTGAAACCCACCAATTACTTACTAGACGTTTTAAATGGAAGGAACACATTTTAAATTATGTTTTGATTTATCACATTTTCCTGGAAAAAGCACCTAATGGAGGGATACAATGTAATGAGACTAGTACAAACAATGAATGGAGGCATAGAGTGTGATGAGACTAGCACTGAGCTAGGAATGGAGGGATAGAGTGTGATGAGACTAGCACTGAGCTAGGAATGGAGGGATAGAGTGTGTTGAGACTAGCACTGAGCTAGGAATGGAGGGATAGAGTGTGATGAGACTAGCACTGAGCTAGTAATGGAGGGATACAATGCGATGAGACTAGCACTGAGCTAGGAATGGAGGGATAGAGTGTGATGAGACTAGCACTGAGCTAGGAATGGAGGGATACATTGTGATGAGACTAGTACTAAGCTAGGAATGGAGGGATAGAGTGTGATGAGACTAACACTGAGCTAGGAATGGAGGGATACATTGTGATGAGACTAGTACTGAGCTAGGAATGGAGGGATAGAGTGTGATGAGACTAGCACTGAGCTAGGAATGGAGGGATAGAGTGTGATGAGACTAGCACTGAGCTAGTAATGGAGGGATACAATGCGATGAGACTAGCACTGAGGTAGGAATGGAGGGATAGAGTGTGATGAGACTAGTTCTGAGCTAGGAATGGAGGGATACAGTGTGATGAGGCTAGCACTGAGCTAGGAATGGAGGGATACAATGCGATGAGACTAGTTCTGAGCTAGGAATGGAGGGATAGAGTGTGATGAGACTAGCACTGAGCTAGGAATGGAGGGATAGAGTGTGATGAGACTTGGACTGAGCTAGGAATGGAGGGATACATTGTGATGAGAGTAGTACTAAGCTAGGAATGGAGGGATAGAGTGTGATGAGACTAGTACTAAGCTAAGAATGGAGGGATAGAGTGTGATGAGACTAGTACTGAGCTAGGAATGGAGGGATACATTGCGATGAGACTAGCACTGAGCTAGGAATGGAAGGATAGAGTGTGATGAGACTAGTACTGAGCTAGGAATGGAGGGATAGAGTGTGATGAGACTAGCACTGAGCTAGGAATGGAGGGATAGAGTGTGATGAGACTAATACTGAGCTAGGAATGGAGGGATACATTGTGATGAGAGTAGTACTAAGCTAGGAATGGAGGGATACAGTGTGATGAGACTTGTTCTGAGGGAGGATTAGAACAATACCTCTGCAGCTCGGGGGCTCGATGAGGACATAGGGTGGGCATGGCTCTCTGCTGGGCACCACAGGAATAAAGAACCTAGGAAAACAACCAGCTGCTAGAAGTTTTTAGAGGCAGCCAAGAGGCTTTTTGAAGTTTTGTGTCAGGCTTAGATAATTAACACCCATCACAGGGAAGGACATTTGGGAAATAGGAGGAGTTTTGACTTGGTTCTACCCACGAGCTGCCCGACACCTTTCTGTATCTCTGAGGATAGTGGAGCCCTCTCCTCCACATCCTCACCCGTTCTCGAGTGCTGGGCTGCTTCTGTTTTCTCTGTTCCTGTTCTCAGTCTGCCGTGTCACTCGGCAGTAGCAGAATGACTAACACTTTACTCACAGAGCTTATTGCGTGAGCCAAAAACAAGTGGGTGGCAGCTTGGCAAACTCACCCTGTCTTCTGGGTCCCAAGGCAACACTGGCTAAAAGTCGTAGATGGAGCTTGTAGGAGAAAAGTGTGATACGCCTCTTCTCAGACATGCACTTGACTAAGAAGTCTGGGCAACTCCCAGCTTCTCAAGGAGGCCTGCTGGGCTTACTCTCTATAGTGCTGCGAATTGCCCCAGCCCAACCCTAGACTCCGGCACTCCTAATCTTTCTTACTCTACTATTTTTCTTTCCTGTGATCCTTGTCTTCCAACACACCAGCATATCTACTCACTGTGTTTATTTCCTGTTCCTGCCTCACACTTGAATATAAGCTTCCCAAGGGCAGATATCTTAGTTGACTAATGTATCCCAAGTGCCAAGAACAGCATTTGGCTCAGAGTAGATGCCCAATAAAGATGTATAGAATAAATGAATCAATATCAGTACACTGTCATCCCTCCTTCAGCTAGATTTTTCAGTGGGGCAGCTAGAATCTAAATGGAATTTTATAGGGATTTGAAGACTTGCAATCCAAGTCCTGTTTTATATTCATGTAGGATGATAGACCACAGATGAAACATTAAGAGGCAGTTCAATTAAATTCAATTCATTAAGATTTTTAAAGTGCTTATTCTGGCCCAGGAACTGTTCCAGTTGCTTTAGAAACAGATGAATTAGCTATTGCTTCTGCTCTCAAGGAGTTTATCATCTATTAGAGAGACAGATATACAAACAATGTCCCATAAACAGTGTGATGAGTGCTAACCTAGCAACATAAAATGAGAGCAATGGAGTGAACAGTTCCATAGAACAGTTCTCTGGTCTAGTAAGGTAGCCAAAATGAATCACGGGAGAAGGGACGAAAGGTATTAAGAAGAGACTTCAAGTGCACTATCAGTTTCTCCTCTTCATCAGACAGAGTCTTCTAATCAGGGCCTTTTCCTGTCTCTGCATCGCATGCTGTGCCAGCAGGTAGATTGAGAAGAATGACTTGGTAAACTGGAACTTGCCGGTGGAGTCTCTTGGCTTCCAATTCTCTGGTTGGCCAAAGTATAGCCCTCCTTCTCCTTCCCATATCAGTTACTGCAGGTTCTGGGCCTCACAACACCTGTACCTTACCAGCCTGCTCAGTGAGGTTCTGAATCACTCCGATCTTGTGATAGCTTGTATTAGAATACATGTTTCCTTTTATCATTCTAGAGAACAGTGTGTTTTGCATTTTCTTGGTATTGCTTTGCTCCTAGTTAGTTATCTGTACCTTGACTTATCTTTTTTGAATGAGAAGCAAATGGCAGATGACTCATCAGGACAATCATTATGACTTTCTTTGCTGCCCATGATACTTTCAGATTCCTGGCCTAGATTTTTTTTTTTTTTTTTTAACAACTTCTGCTTCAGATGAGCCATATGCCTTCAGGGGCTGGATTAGAATCACTGCTTCTCTGCTCTAGCTGGTTCTGAGTGTCCTTTTTTCAGGTCGTATGTGTATTTAGAAGTTATGCTGCTGAGCAGACCCTTCCCAGTGGGAAGAATGGGGAGAATTTCTGTTTTTGTGATTTTTGTGCTTCTATTGATTGGCAAAATATCATTGTATTGACCATTATCCTAAGTATTTAGAAACCATCCAAAGGCTTCATGGGTGACAACCCTAATATATCTCAGGCATTAACCCTATTTGTTGTGTTGTCTGTGGCATGGGAAAGTCAGAAACAAATGAGGTACGTTTCTTTGTGAAGCCTTTGCTGATGTCTTCAGACAGAGGCTGGGCAGCACAAAGGGGAAGTACCCAACCTTCCAACAATTAATGCAGCGTGGTAACCAGTTCCTCTGGTCACACTCACTTCCGCATGTCCGGTGTCTAACACACGGCTACAAATGCAGCGGCTACTCAAGGGGTGCTGTGGATTTGTAGATCAAAGAATGCGTGAATTGACCTGCTTTATGATATGAGGAACAGCATGAAATCTGGCAATCCAGTTTCTTTGTCTGTAGGAAGGAAAAATTACACCTGTCAACTATTTACTAATTAAAAAAACATTGTAGGATAAAAATTAAGAAGCTAAGATCTTTAAACTCAAAATAGTGTAGTAAATTTTACATTCCTCCAATTTTAAAAGAAGGGAAAATCGATTAATATAATACCATCTACGAAGCGTAATTTTAGGGGTTCTGGATCTCTTGGACTCCCCCATGCCACAGACAACCCTCTCGCCGGCCAGTGATCCCCGTCAGCAACACTGGGCTTCAAAGTTGGATAAGTATCTTCGTGCTTATCGTCACACATGTTAATCGTATCATCACACATGTTAATTGTATCATCACACGTTAATCGTATCATCACACATGTTAATCGAGGTGAAGAGAGCACACAGCAGATTTTCTCAAGCCTTGTTTTATAAGACTTTTTCACATTGCTTAGTACATGGGTATACACCTAGGGCAGAATTTCTGAAGTTATGTTTATGTTATGTGAATTCCTCTACCTCCCATACCCCAACCTCAGCTGTCATTGCTTATCTGCATACCTTGCTTGCTTTTCCTTCATGGTGCGTGTGACTACTGGAATCACGCATTATTTTAGTCTTTACCACCTGCCTCCATCGCTAAGCACGTAAACTCCGGGAGCCCATTGCTTTATTAGCAGTGTAGAAAATAGTGTTTGGCATATACCATATTTATGGCACTCTATAAATATTTGAATAAACGAGATTCTGTGATGTAAAAAAGACTTCTGTGGACAAATTCATTTCGAAAATGTTGGATTAAATAAAGATAAACAGATTTATCTACTGCAGGACTCATTGGGAATTTTAATAAACTAATGTGTGTCATAAATCTCAAGATAGAGATAAAATATTCTGTGTTTCCGCAACTACTTTGATAACAGAACTTTCTCATTTTTGTCCTAATGTAATGAGATCAGTGCACGTCAAAGGAGAGACCAAACAGGGGAGACCTTGGAGGTGTTCACTTCTGGACGGCAAGGCCTGTGGCCGTGCTCTAGGGACTTTTCTGCGGGAGTTCTGGAAGACAGGGTCAGGAAAGCTGACCTCGAGTGACGAAGATCTGGGGCGGGTAGACTTGGAGGAAGAACAATGAAAGAGGGGAGGATCTGCAAAAATGAGCCTATGTCATTATGCTCCCCTTCAAAGTGCTGGGAAGATGCCATAGAATGGTAGATATAGCTTAGAAATAAGAATTCCTGGCCATGTGCCAAAATTATGGTGTTTTTTTTTTAATTTTCTTAACTTTTTATGCATACAGAAAGGTACACAAACCATAGTGTAGTGTACCCACACATCCATCCTATTCTTATAGTGGTTATCTCAGAGATTACCTGCATAGTACTTTTGTTACTTCCCAACGTTAGACAGTAAGAATTTTAATCCATATATCCTTCTCCTGTCTTTTGTGTAATTGTCATCATTTATTTTAATTTTATGTATATTTTAAACCCCACAAGACATTATTATAGTTTTATACATCAATATTCATTTAGGTTTACCTACATTTCCACCTTTCTATTGCTTTCCCTACATTTCCTCCCTACATTTCTGTTTTATTGGGATCTTTCTTTATTTTTTCTGCCTGAAAAGTTCCCTTTAGTGATTATTATGGTCCACTTTCAAACCAAGAAAGGAGGTGGGTGGATGCTTCCTTGGAGGAGTCGGCCCAGTCTGCAGTGCTAATCTCCACTGCCTGAGCCAACTCATTCTTTCTGGCTCATTTTTCCTAATTCTCAAGCTACACCACAGCTTCCAGTAATCATTAGCGAGTGGCAAGGATGCTCTCCTTGACTCTGGATATATCCCTCGGGATGTAATTTTGGTTTTCGCCTTTTGGCTCTATGTATCACAAGCGCAGTAAGAAGCCCAACTCTATGTAGCCTTTCACCATTATGACTAAACAACATTAGGCTGGAATTTAAATATTTCAGCTGCTCACTTAGTCCATAAGTCAAATTTTTTTTGCAGTTCAGCTCCTTTTGTCTCTTTAGACCCACACAGAAAAATTGTTTTTTAATCTGGCATTTATTTTCACTTGACTCATTTTTAAAGTCTTCATTTTTTTTCCCTCCTGTTCATCTGTAACTCTATTAGCTTAGAGACACCATTCATTTTGTAAGCAGTGCTTTAAACACATTTCATCTATCAGGATTAATTTTGCTGAATGCACCACCAAATAAATACATTAAAAACAACTGTAACACTTCATTAATCAAAATGTCGACTTCCCCAGATGTGAAATGTCCCTCACCTTAAAATCTCACTTCCTTTGCTTGTAAGTGCTTGTCTGTTGAATAAAATATAAAAAGTGATGTAAAATGCTGTCATTCTATTATTATATGCATGCAGGATTTGAAGGTGCAATCCATTATAATTAAGGCTAATTATTTATTATATGGTCAAATGAGCAACAAATGCACATGCAAAATCTAAAAAGTTAATTATTTGAAAATTGGTTAATCAATTGTGCATTCAAATGCACATTTGTTTTAGCATGTGAACACTTTGCACTTTTATAAGGGATTAGTCTAAACAAAAAACAATAAGTAAAACATTTTTGAAATATCTCTGCTCTATGGGGAAAGAAAATAAATTAAGAGCAAATGAATCTGATTCTTAAAAACCAACCTGTTTTTTTCAATAAACAATCTTTAAAAGAAAGAAAAAAAATAGTATGAACACTCATTTAGAACGACAAAAAGAAATCGGTCCAGATTACCTACTTTGTGGGAGGCATTTGACCTGAACATAAGTAAAAGGAAATCTCCACAGTGTTAAGTGACTGGCCACCTGCATGAAGTCCCCCTAAAGGCCAATATTCAGACACAATTGCTCTATATTAAAGATAAAACAAGAATCATGTAAAGATGAACAAATCCCCAGTTAGCTAAGTGGTTTCAAGCAAGCTCTTTTCATTTTCAAATTTCACAAGCCACATAACTGAAGTGTGTGGGGAGGGGGATCGGAAAAAGCCATGGTGGCAGCAACAACAAAAACCCTAAAAGAAGAATAAGTTAGAGAAAACAGCAAAAGAGGCAGGGAATAAATAGCTGGAAACATAGGATAACTAGAATAGAATTACATAAACCAACATTAGTGATAGTAACCTGTAACAAATCATCAACAATAGTACAGGGTCAAGAAGAATAGAGTTTCTATGCCAGAGTAGTTAATAAAGTCTAAAACCAGAGTGGTAACATTAGGCATAAAATAGGGTTAGAGAATTAGAGTTTAGGATAAATATCATTCAGCACGGGGAGTTGTGAAGAGCATAAGCAATGAGACAATCAATTAGTTCTCTAGTAAAGAATTCACACTGAGTTTGCATGTAGTGTATGTTCAGGGCACTAGGCTAGGGGACGTGAGATGTGATGCCTACTTTGGGAGAGCTTCCTGGATTGGGAGCTGGAAATGATAACAAAGTAGCTAGTGATGAGACTCAGAGGAAAGGTAAGCACGGTAATAACTGTAAGCAGTCTGGGCATGGAAAAGGGCAAGACCCATGGACAGAGGGTAATGCCTAATCCTTTAACAAAAGGTAAGCACAAGCTTGCACTTGAGGTCATGAAGACATGTACACAGACAGATGAAGTGGGAAGAGAAGGCATTCCAGGTAGGAAGGGCTAGACACCAAGAATGTGTTAAGTGTGATGGCAGATATAGTGCCTACCCAATATTATAATAACTCTCCAATCCTCTATTTTCTGCTCACAGAATCCATGTTTATTCAGGTAGCAGGGGAGATCTCCAACTGGTCAGAAATTGTCTTTTTATGCGCCGTTGCCATTGGCTGTTGGAGAGTGGCCGTGGAATTTAGTTCTGCCAATGAGAGATAAGAGAAATGTACTTTATTTCTTAATCAAAATGGGCAAACTTGGTTCGCCCAGCCATTTGTCCTTTTGGCTTTTCCCTTTTGTTTTCCTTATAAAATGGACTAGTTTCTGAAGGAGCAGTAGCACACTTGTAGCCATTTTGACAAGCAATGATGATAAAAGCCAAAACACTAGGTTTTGTTGAGCAGACAGGTAGAAAGATCTTGGGTCTTTGTCATTGTCGTTGAGCAGCTACACTGGCTTAACATGCCTAACTCCAGACTTATTTCATGAGTAAAAAACTCCAACTATTTGTAGCAAAAATTTAATCTTTTTTTTTTTTTTTTTTGTTACTTGCAGCCAAACAGTTCATAACAGACTTAGACCTGAGAAGTTGTCACAATGGACAGTGAGAAGTTGAATGGGAAAAGGCCAAAAGAAGTTTCTGGTGAAAGGGCAGGTTAGGTGCCTAGACCACTGTCCTTTTGAGAGCGAAACACTGAATAAAATATAGAAAAATATTCTTTAATTACATTTACTTATTGGCAAGAAGGAATATTCAGGCCATAGACCATGGTGTACCTCGGTACCCTGACGATAAAGGTCCAGAGAGAACACTCAAAACAGGCTTTTTTTTCCCCTTAAGGGCACTTAACCACACCATGGGAACTTGAGCACTGGTTTTTGTGAGATTGTGAAATTCAAGGAAGAGAAAAAAAGCATATTGGAAGCCACCTAGAGTGGTGGTCTGATAAGAAATCTCTGACATAAAGCTGGGGTCCCCAAGGACCCTCCGTTCAGTGTATGTATAGCAGCAACTACAGAGAGATCAACCTCCCCTTGCTCTTTGGAAAACTATGAGAAAAATATCTAGTCCCAAATTTTGGTATTTAGTAAAATAAAAATATACCCTTTGATATTTGTAACCACAATTCAGTTTGTGACCCAAATGTATGCTACCTCGATGGCAAAAAATCCAAGCTGAGAATTCAATTGAAAGTGCTCCTAGATGACTGAATGGAACAAAGACAAATTATTTCTGGAATAACTTACATTCAAACCAGGTATTGACAAACTTCCAGAGATACAGTTCTAAGGTATAAGAGCAGTTTGTAATTTAAAAAAAAATAAGGAAGTAAACCGTCCTATGTGAGAAAGAAAACAAAATCAAACCTTACATTCTGGAATTATAAGACACAGAATGAAGTATGTTAATATATTTCAATATATGAAATCTCAACAAATTTGAAAAAGTACAAAACATATTATACACATCTGAAGAAAGAATTAGTAACTCATAAATGACCAGCTGAAGAGACTATCCAGGAAGCAGCCCAGAAAGACAGAGAGGTAAGAATATCAAAGATAGGTCAAAATATGGCAGAATGAACAGAAAAAGTCTAACATATGTGTATGTACATATTTAGCTGAACTTTTTAGAATGAGAAGAGAGAGAATGAGGCAGATGAAATATTTGAAGATATTATTGCTGAGAACTTTACAGAAATTATGAAAGACACCAATATTATTCAAGAAATACAGTAAGTTCTAAGAAGGGAAATAAAAAAAAAATCACTTATAGATGCATCATAGTAAAACTGAAGAACACCAAAGTCAGCTAGGGAATTATATGCCTTTTGAAAGACTACTCTTGGCATGCTACTGGGCAATGGTAAAGACGGAGTGTGTAATCGTGGGCCTAGAACTGCCCATCATGAGCTGGGCCGTGTCAGACTCACGGAGTTGGATGGCTTAATGATAATCTACTGTAAAATGGAAGTGATATATCTGGAATTGGGTATGAACGCAGAGCAAAAGCCACCTGCATGAAAAAGTAACCCAGACTCCCATTTCATCTGCTATTATTGCACAAAAACCCATTCAACTCATAATGTTGATTACATGAGGTATCCCTTACAATAAGATAATTGAGGAAAACAAAGCACAAGCTTGGTTTATGAATGGATAAGCTTGATATGTTTGTGCCACCCCAAATAAACAGCAAATTCATTACAATCTTATGCAGTGGATTTGAAAGACAATAATTGGAGAGCTCTTCCTCCTTTCCAATAAGCAAAGCTTTGGATGATATCTATGATCATCTACTCTGGATAGAGGAGTATATGAACCTATGGACAGTGATGAATGGCTGAGCTGGGTAGTTAGTGGCTTGTAAGGAAAAAGATTGCACGGCCAGGGACACAAAGGTATGAGGTAGCGGTATATACAGGGAGATATGCAAGTAGATGCAAAGTTTGAAGATCTTCATATTAGCACCCACCGGAGAGCAACCATCACAGGAGAGGCACTGAATAATGAAGTAGGCCAAACAGCTTGGCTGGTATCAGCAGGTTTTGTCATCAGCTGCTCTAGTACTAGAACAATAGGCACATGAGCAAAGTAGCCATGGTGACAGGGATGAAGGTTCTTCATGAAGCCTTCAGCATGAATTCCCATTTAGTAAAACCAAACTTACTACCACCACCATCAAATTTTTAAACTGTCAGCAACTAAAACCAACATTAGACTCCTGATATGGTATCATTCCTTGAAGAGACCAACTGGCAACAGACAGCAATTTAGAAGAGTATATTGTGTATTCCTTAACAACTTATTGTAGCTATATTTATCTTTGACCATTTTGAACATAACCATTAAACTAGAGATTTGAAAGATTTATATACCACTATTTATATACCACAGTAATGGAGTATTCTGAATTTGATTATAAAGTTACCTCTACCAGTAAGTTTTATACTTTGATATGTTTTCTTGATAGTAATTATCATCCTTTTGCTTTCAGTTGAAGCCCTCCCCTAAGAATTTCTTGTAATTGCGTGAGGTCTAGTAGTGGTAAATTCCCTCAGCTTTTGCTTGTCTGGGAAAGACAATTTCTCCTTCATTTCTGAAGGAGAGATTTGCTGGGTATAGCATTATTGTCTGCAGCTTTTTTTTTTCTTTTAACACTTTGAATATATTATCTCATTCTCTCCTGGGCTGCAAGGTTTCTGCTGAGAAATCCACTGATAGTCTAATAGAGATTTCCTTGTATGTCATTTGATGCTTTTTTCTTACTGCTTTTAAAATCTTCTTGTATTTGACTTTTGACATTTTGATTAAAATGTGATTCATTGAGGACCTCTTTGGGTTGAGTCTGCTTTTGAGCTTCATAGATCTGGGTTTCCATATCTCTCCCAAGACTTGGGAAATTTTCTTCAATTATTTTGTTAAATAAGCTTTCTATGACTTTCTTCATCTCTTGTCCCTCTGAATTTTTTTTCTTTTTTTCTTGTTTTTATTCAGTCTGCATAGGGATCATCACCAATTGCCAATGCCAACTATATTGCAAGTCATCATGCTGGGGTGTCAGGAAATCTTTTCATTTAGCAATGACCGTGCCTCGGATAAACCTCATCGGCTATGACACTGCCACTGTGCAAAGCTCTTCCTCTGAAATTCTTACAATGTGAATATGTTTCCTTAAGGTTGTGCCACAAATCCCTTAGAGTTTCTTTACTCTTATTTTTCTTTCTTTGTATTCCTCTGAAAAGGTATTCTAAAAGACCTGTTTTTCAAGTTCAAAATTCTTTCTTTTGCTTTATCTAGTGTGCTATTGAATCTGTTGATTGTATTTTTCATTTCATCCATTGAATTCTTCATTTCCAAAATTTCTGTTTAGTTCTTTTTTATATCTTTTTGTTGAATTTCTCACTGAGACCGTGAACTGTTTTTCTGATTTAATTGAATTGTCAGTATTCTCTTGTATTTCACCAAGTTTCCTTAAGATTATTGTTTTGAATTGTTCAGGACTTATACATTTATATTTCTTTGAGGTCAGTTACTATATAATTATTGTGTTCATTTGGAGGTGTCATGTTCTTTGCTTTTTCATATTTGTGTCCCTGCATTGCTATCTGCACATATGGTAGAACAATTGCCTCTTCCAGTTTTATAGAGTGGCTTTTGCAGACAAAGATTTTTGGCTGCAGATTGGCATTAGGGTGTCAGTCAGGTAGGGTGCATTGCCTCTGGTTTCAGGTGAACACAGAAGTGTAGTCTCTGTAGAGGTTTTTCAGCTATTATCAACATCAGTGATTACTATGGGTGCCTAGGCTGTAGGAGCTTGCAGTAGTGGTAATGTCAAGGTAGACTGTTAGGACTTTTGGTGGCAAGAACTTCAGGGATATTTAGCTTTAGGGAGGCTCAGGTGAGGGGATCTTTCTTGGTACTGGGTACTGGTGGTGCTGTGCTCCAGGACCCAGGTGATCAAAGCGACTACAGAGCTGGGTCCTGGGTTCAGTGTCTTGTTGAACTACTAGGGAACCTGTAATATAGAGCAGGTTCACTCTTAGGCACAGGTAGATGTGGCAACTCCACTAAGCCAAGTACTGTGACTAAGGCACAGGACTAGGAGACAGGGATGTAGCTGTGACTCTTATCCTGGAAGTAAGGGAGCAACACTAACATGGCTCTGGGGAGGCTCAGGCCTTAGGAGTGGGCACAGCTGCAATTTGGGTTCTAAAGCCAACAGGGCACAGTGACAACTAGGGTACCACAAGAGGAAGCACCACGCTCCAGTGACTCTGGACCCTGGAGTGGTGGGATCCAGTAGTGGTCCAGGCTCTGTGAGGTTGGGTGTAGTAGCAGCAAGGACCCAGGAATGGAGGGGTTGCAGCTGGGACTTGGGCACCTGGGGGCAGAAAACAGCATGACATTGGCTTCCCTCCCCAGGAAGGTAGCATGCCTCCGCAGCTCAGACTGGGGAAGGCTGGTCCAGAGGCAGGCAGGAGAGGTGCTTGCTGCAGCTGTTCATCTCAGAGAGCAGGGTGGGACAGCTCAGCTAAAGCTATGTCCTCCTGGGCACGTTGTAGGCTTAGAGCATCAGGGTAATGGCTGCTCCATGGGCTGAAGACTTGATTTAGGCAGGTGAGGCACTGGGTTGGCTCAGAAACTGGAGGGCATAGCTACTCTGTTGGCTCTGGCATGGCTTCTCCAGTGAGGTGCAGTGCCCAGTCCCTAAAGTGGGGAGTGAGAAGGGGAGGTGCCACGTGGGCTTGGTAACTGTGGTTGTGTGTGCCACAGTGTGTTCAATGGAAAACTCTACTGGGGCCTCTTACAGGCTCCCAATCCAGGTAGGGAGTGCATTTTGGGGGGTTGTCTATCCACTATGGATTGGAGTAAGAGGCCTGCGGGAAGGGGAGATTGATTTCCCTGCCGTTGATGGGCAGCGTTACTGGGTGCCTTGGTATGTGATGCATATTATGTGTAATACACATGTTAAATTGTGCCATGTCATATAATTATAATTCAGACACATCAAGGACATTTAATTAGTTGTATTTCCAAGGAATCCACCAAATGTCTTTTGACTAGTAACATTGAATTACTGTTGATTTTCTTTTTTCTTTTTTAACTTGATAATGTTAGTGGGAGTCTACCTATTCTAACTCTTATTTTGCCCTGTTTGGAGCCCTCCTGTTGTGCTCTCAGCCTCCTACAATTTTGCTTCAAAGTACATTAGAGTATACGTTCAGTGATTTATTATGTTCCATGATGTGTTTCTCACTGAGTGGCTTATAAACAGGCACAGTAAAGTCAGAAGTTTATCTGTTTGGCCGTCACTGTATTCTCTTAGGGCCTGGCATATTTCAGACACCAGAAAATATTTTTTTGAATAACTGAATAGATGCACAGAGTTTTTTCATACCGAGTGTGTTCAGGTTTTGTTAGAAAACAGAAGTCACTCTAGTGTTTTGGGTTAGAAGAAGTTAGTGCAGATGTTGGAAGGGCTCTGGGAGGGAAGGTCTGGAAGATAAATTTTCAGCAAATTTGAAAGCACAGGCTTGCGGGTGAGCCACTATCAGTGATCCTAGTTGCACAGAACACTGATGTGAGCCACTCTCGGGGGAGTGACTGGAGCCACTGGGAACTTCTGTTAATGATCTCAGCTGCCTGCTTCTAGCAGGTGATTCCTGAGCATGGCGTTGAAAGCCCAGGATGGCTGCCAGCAGTGATCTCAGCTGCCTGCAGACAGCTGCTGCTGAGAAAAAAGGGCTTCTTCCCCTCACAATCTAGTGAATGCCTCACTGGCAGACGCTAACCTGGAATGACACTGAAAGAGAATTCTGGGAAACGTAGTTCCACAGTGGAGGCGAGGATGCGGCCAGTGTCAAAAGGCAATGCAGCTCATGGAGCCATCAGGAGGCGCTTTTTAGAGGAGTCTGTAGCTTCCATAAAGGGGGACTTTTAATTTCTATTTTTAAAATTGATCCACTCCTGCATGTTACAGCAGGGCTGGCTGGTGAGCAGCAGTCACAGCCCTCTTCCACCTGGCTGCTTTCCCAGCTTCCCTTGCATATATAGTTGGGACCATGTCACTAGTTCTTGCCGACGCACCGTGGGCAGAAGCAATGGTATCTATTCTGAGATGAGATGGCTGAGTGTCAGGCACTCAGTTTTCTAAGATCACCGTTTTGCCTGTTTTCTGGCTGAGTACAGAGCAGCCAGTGGAAGAATTTGAAGAGATCCTGGGACTCATTGGAGTTACTAATGGAAGAATCTGGGATTTTGCCATTACTTGGACTAAAGCTGCTGATTGGAAATAACTAGATCTTACAGTGTAACAGGCAGTGAAGTTTTGGGATTGCTTGTTACAGCAGTTGGCTAACCCTATGTGCTTAGGAGGTACTTGATAATAAGGGAATAAAACAGAAAGGCTTGTCCTGCCTTTTGCAAAGCCCGCCGGGATGGCTGCGCAGGAGGGGTGGCCTGACAGGCAGACTCTGTCCTGGCAGACTAGTTTGCTTCTTCCTCTTTACAACTTCTTGAGTATGCTTCTAATGTTGTTTAAAGTTATGGCAAGGCTAGTTTAGTAACTATGAATAATTAGAAAAGATCTCCCATTGTTAGAAATTAACAGTTCTTCATAACACAACTTTGTGATCAAAACTTTGTAGAAAAATTCATAGAAGAGGTTAATAGAAGTGTTACCCCTAAGCATAACTAGTCTGCTTTATTAAAACCCAGGACTCCTGTTAGTGCTTTTAGAAGTTTAGCAGTTCCTGTTCGACAACCTGAAAATAAGTGAGGGCCCCGGGCCCCTGTAACACACCTGAATCTTTAATCTTGTGGCAGTCAGGTACTGGAAATTATCCAGATCATTTTTCTCTTATGTGCCTTTAATCCTAGCAGCACAGATACAAATGATGGCCAACAATAACAAAGCTATGGGCACTATATTAAGTGCTTTCTATGCACCATGAGCTGATTAACACCACACAGTTAACTGCCACCTACCATGAGTATATTCCAACTTTATTAGTGAGGCAATGGATGTTCAGAGAGCTTAAGAAACATCCCCAAGGCCACACAGCTATTTAATACTTTTCTTTGATCTATAAAACCATTTCTGTATCTGTTGGTAATTTGTCTGAAATATAACCTGTAGAAAGAAGTTTTTATATGCTTTTATCCAGGTTGGGTTATTTTCTTTACTAAAAACTATACCAAAAATGAGTTATTTCCTCACATATTCAGCAAGAAATCTCTCTTGATTTCCAATTTGTTCATTTTATATTCATTTCCTCAATTCTGCATACGACATTCATTATAGAATCTGTTTCCTCATTGCTTTTAAAATCAGAGACCATTTGATCAAAGTGGTCTCCCTGATAAGAGAACTGAAAAATGTTACCTCAAACCTTGCATATTATTTCAGCATCTTAAAACTAGAAATTAGAAAGACTTCCTTAAATGAGTTTTATTTATTATAACTGTAAGCTTCAGTTATACATCTATGAATATTACTCATGTCAAGCGTTCACAAACTGAAAACTAAAGTGAGGATTTTCAGTTTTAGATATAAGCTATTTCTCTGTTTCACTAACAGCTGCTGTTGTGAACACAATTGCTATTATTATTCCTCTTGCCACAATAATTTATTGGGTGCCCGTTATTTCCATGCACCGTACTAGGTACTGATGTACAACACTAATCTCTAAAACAACCTTGTAGATTGTTATACCTGCTTTACAGGTGAGCAAGCTGAGGCTAAGGGAGGTTATCCATGGGCTAGTGTCAGAGGTCAGATTTGAATCTGAGTTCAAATCCTGCTACCACGCTGCCTCTCCCAAGCAATTTATAAAGGCACATCTGAAACACATCTAATCTCCTTACTTGGAATCAAAGAGAAATGCTCAGCCATGCATTTAAGGGGTTGTATGTAATATCACGGGCTTCCAAACACACATACAGTTTTTTGCCTCTGTGTTTTCTCCTCCTGGTGAACTGTCTTTGCAATCCTTTCCTGCTATTCAGGTTCTGGTCAGCTGATAACACCCAAGCTATACCTTTTGGAAGTGGTAGCAGATGCTACCCAGACAAATATGTTTCTTAGAAAGCCTCCCTAGATTGCTTCTGTGCAGGTGCCTGCTCAGATGAGCCTTGATGGGAGGAAGCACTGATCTGGGGAGTGGAAAGGAAGAACCATCAGACGAGGCCACCAGCTCAGCAGATAGGCGTTAGGAGCACGCAGAGTTTATTTTAGCTGCAGGGCTTCTCTGAGGACTGTCAAGAAAAGCTATGGCATCCACCTCTAACAATAAACAGTATTGATCCCATGAGCATTCCTGCTTTATCTCTATAGTTTTGTGGAACAGAAAAGGAGAAAAAAAGCTGGAAGAGAAAAATGAAGGTTGACCCAATAAAATGAGAGGCCTTATGTTAGAATTAGAGTGTGACTCTATTTCCTATTGGGTGGCTGCTTAACTTTCTTTTTTCATTGTTGCCAAAGAAATGCCTTCATTCATATTCAGCCTGGAAAAGGTTATACCCCAATGCTGAGCCTTAGAGTCGGAGTGGAATTAACATATGCCTTGCTAGAACAGGGAAGCTACACGCTGGGGTCACCTGGGAAGCCTCCCATCTGGGTTGCCTGCTGAGATTCTGATTTAGTTGGTCTGAGCATGGGGAGTTTTAAAAACCCTCCAAACGTTTCTACTGTGCAGCCAAGGTTGAGAAACGGTGAGCAAACAGGCTGGCCTTGGGAGCCTGGGTCTCCACGGTGAACATCCTCAGAATTTGTAAGGTGGGATGACTTGAACAGCCACTCTTGTTACTTTCCTTTTACATTTCTTCATGGTTTTTTTTTTTCTTTTCTTTTTTCTCTCTCTAAGGAACTCAAGGCCATGCAATGAGAAAGCAAGTCAGCCTTAAAAAAGAGTCTTTCTGGGAAAAGCAGCTCTCTGGGAAACGGGCTTTCTAAACTAGGTAAGAATTTATTCTCTGACCTGGCTGGTTGGCAATCGAACAGATGAGAGACAGTAGAAGATGAGTTAGGGAGAAAACACAGCACAGTAGAAAAAAATTAACTTGGAATCAAAACACTCGGATTTGTTTCTAGCTTTGCCACTTAGCGTGTGACTGAGTCTTTCCCCTTATTAGCAGAATAAGAAAATTTGAGTATTTGATCCCTGAAGAATTTTTCAGTTTATAAAAACCATTTTTGGGGGCGATGTGGAGGAAGAGTAATTAGAGTTGAAGGAAGCAATGGAAAGCACAAAATGGAAACAAGACAGCACAAAGGACAAGCTGGAGAACGGTTTCTATGATGAGGAGAAACATTCTTAATCTCCAAAATATTTAAAAAATACTTCCTGAAGTAGCTGTGAAATCACAAATAAATTCATAGCATGGTGTTTGAAGGGGACATGAAGAGGAAGGTGACCTGAGTCCGGGCTTAGAGACGCCCCAGGTTGGCGAGTGGCAGGCAACGACCCTACTTCTAGGTCAAGGAGCCTGTGGCGATGACGACAGAGCACAGAGCGCTCTGAGGACTGAGGGACGGAAGGCGAATGCCAAGTGGAGAGTCAGGAGGAGGAAGTGGCCTTCGGGCTTCAGTCTCTGAAGGAAAACAGGCCGCCAACGGAGCTGGCTGCGGAGGGCAGGGGACACTCCCTCCTCCACGGCCACTGCGTCTGCTCGCGGTGGGCGGTCTGAGCACGTGGGGCCGGAGGCAGAGTTGTACCCCGAGCTCTCTGTGCTTTCGGAAGAGGACCGCGCTGGAGCGGAGACTTGGCAGAGAGGGTTGTGCCAGGAAGCACTGTGACGGGCCCTCAAGGTTCAGAGGAGCGACTGTGGGGACTCCACGGCAGCCGAAGCCGCTGGGGTCAGGAGCTACTGAAGGCCGGAGCCCAGCTGCGCGGCCTCGTCGGGCGAGCGCGAGCGTCTGGAAGGAGGACGCAGGAGGACGCAGGGCCGGGGGTCTGCTGGAAAAGGTTCTTCCAGCAACAGTGACGACGGCTCACAAGCGCCAGGCACTCGCCGGCACGGGGCGCTGGGTAAAGGCCTCGCATGCGTTACGCGGGAGGGGACTTTTATCCCCATTCGTGGATGAAGCAGTAGAGCCCCAGAAGTTAATAACTCCCTGAGGTCACAGTTTATAAGCGGCAGAGGTAGGACTTGAACCCAGATCTGTGTGCCCAGAGCGATGCATTCTCCACCCCTCTACCAAGCAGCCTCCGAGGGTGGTGAGCAGCTGTCTTCTCACTCTCCGAAGTTTTAAAACAAAGATGGAAGGGGCACAGGGAGGAGTCACTTCCTGCCGATGGGGGCTGCTCGGGAAGGCCGAAGGCGCCAGGCTAAGGCTTGGAGCAGCAGTTCTCCAGGTGAGGTCTCTGCCTCGGCACGTCGTCGTCGGGGTCACCCGGGCACGCGAAAGAAATGCGAGTTCTGGGGCCAGACCCAGACCTGCTGAGCCGGAGACCCTGCGAGTGGAGTCGGCCATCCGCGTCGCCCGAAACAAGCCGTCCAGGCGACGGGAGAAGAGCTTTCTCTGCTGGCCCAGCCCAGGCCGGCGCACAGAGGCGGGCAGAAGGCCGCCGCCGCCCCGCGGGCGGGACCAAGGCTAAGCGGCTTGGCAAAGGCGGAGCGGCAGGCGTTGGCTTTAGGGGACAGGGAGGGACGGCGGGCTTCCCGTGGTTGTGTCCTCCGCGCTGGCACGCGCAAGGTCCTGTCCTTTCTCTCCAACGTGCGCGGGGGCTGGGAGTCCTGCCTGTGCCTCTCCTGTGTGAGGGGCCCCTGTCCCCTGCCAGGGCACGTGGTTGCCACAGCTGCGGCCAGTGGAAGGTGCAGTGTGGGTGCGAGCTCGGGAGGAAGGCGGCGGCGGTGCGGGACGCTCGGGGAGCGCGCGCAGCAGAGGCGGGGCTGTGGCGGTGGCCCAGGTCATCGTTCCGGAGCAAGCTCCTCGGCATCCACGTGCCTGCGCACCCTCCCTCCGCTCTTTCCCCGCCCAGACGTGGACATTCCCCCTGGCCCGGAGTGTCCGGCAGGAGCCAGCCCAGACGGAACCCCGGCGGAACCCGGGGAACCGCCAGCAGGTGGGAGGGCGGGAGGGCGCAGGTGCGGGCTGGCGTCCCTGGGGAGTGTCCGCTAGTGCTGCTCTCCCCTGTCCTGGGCCATTTGGCAGAAAACAGGGAGAGACAAAGTTGTTTAAAAAACATTAATTAAATGAAAACCAGTTACATAAGATACCTGGTCTATTTTTCAATATTTTAAAAAAAGTTGTTAACTGACATGTAATTATACCTATTCATGGGTACAGAGTGATATTTTAATACATGTAGACAACGTGTAATGATCAATTCAGTGTAATTAGCATATCTACCGCCACAAATATTTATTCATTCTTTATGCTGGGAACACTCAAAATCCTGTCTTCTAGATGTTTGTGTTATTCAAATGTTTATCTACTTCCTTCACCATTGTCTTTTTTAACCTGATTTTGAGAGATTCTCTGTAGTTTATATTCTGTAGTGGAATCTGATCTTTGCTGCTCCTGGGGCCATTGAAGATGATACTGTTGCATCACTTGTTTTCTTTTTGTCCTTAATGTTGTTAGTGCTCTTTTCCTCTCTGGTCTTCTGTACTCTTGTCCTCTCTTCTCTCATTGTTTAAAACTTTCCCTGCAGCGGATACAAAGGGAAGCTGAGTTCCCTGTGCTCGGTTTCTCCTTGTGTGTTCAGTGCTGACCCGAGTGGGGTGTGTCCCTGCCTCCCCTCCCCAAGTAGTGAGTGATTGTGAGATGTCACATGGCTCTTGTTGGCTTCTCTCTCTCTCTCTGTCTCTCTTTTTTAAAAGAACTTAAGATGTTTAGTTGAATGGATGCAGTCATTAAATTGCCAGTCAGTTTAATTGCCAGTCATTTACCAAACTGAGAAGACTGAGGAGGAAGAGAAATATATTAATAGGAGAACTTGGTCTCTAACGTTTTTCTGGTTGTTTGAAATTGGTATTGTAGGGCTGTGTTTCCCATATTGCAGATATGCAGTGTTGCTAGGTCCAGCCCTACTTTACTGGTAGGAATAGACAATGCTCTTATACTTTAGGAGAGTATACTTCTACTTGGGAAAAGTCTGCTACAGGAATGATAAACCAGATTCGAGAACATTTCACTGCAGGTTTTCCATGTGGTGTGGCCAGGATTCTACCCTCAGTAAGGCAGCACAGCCCTCGTATGTTCTGGTGCTAGAACACCACGCTGAGAGGTGTCCCCTTGAATTTAGAGGTACTTGTTATTTTAGCTCTTTCCTGTATTCCTTTACTACTGTTGGGGAAGGAAAATCGTGACTATGTACCTAATGAGCCCTTCAAACTAATCTCATCTGCAATATCACTAAGCAAAAAAGCCCACCGTGGCGTTGCCATGCCTTGCCGAGGAGGTGCCCGTGGGCCTGTGGGTGATCTGATCTGTTGAACTGATGGTCGACATCAGTTTCCTGTGCGAGGAGCTGGGAACTACACACCACACTTCCTAGGCTCTCTCAGCTGGGGTTCCAAATGCGATTTTTATTATGTGAGATTTGGAGGAAAGAAGTGAGGTACAGGCCATTCTTCTGGCTCTGCTGGCAAAGGCCACCCCAAGTGCCCAATTTTGTGGCAGCTTCTGACCAGGTGGCAGCTGCCAAGTTCTGCAGGTAGGTCTCAGTGGTTTCATTCATAGCTCAGTTCTGCAGTGTGGTTCTCGGTCATTTCTGGAGACTTGGAGTTTGTTTATTCACTTTTGTAATGACTGATAGTTTAATCATGTCAAAAAGGTCTTTTTACTTCACTAGAGTAGATTCATTCTCTGCTGCTGGACTTCAACCAACATAAACTTTGCTGTGAGATTTTCCCCTGTTCTTATTTTCCTTTGTGATTTGGCTCAGTTTCTAGGGAGGGTTCTGGAGGTCTGTGGCCGTGCCCAGTCTTTTCTGGGGGTCTATTAGTGAGGGATTTTCAGGCAATAAATTGTGTAGTCAGAGCTTTCTGTTTTCCTCACATTATCGTCTTTGGAAGTTTTCTTAGGAAGTAAGATCACAATTTTTTGGATATTTCATATCTACCTGACCATCTTCAAAGCCTTGTTATAAATCTCAGCCATTTTACTACAAACCAGATAATACCTTCCTCATGAATCATTTTCTGTGAGTGTATTTTGTGAGAGAAGGCTTCATTTTATTTCCCTCTGAGCTCTTGGTACTGTATGTGTTTTTTTTCCTTCTCCTGATTTCACTTTGGTCCTTGTTCCTTTTCTTGCTGTTCACCAATGTGCCCTTGTGGTGCTTGGGTAACAGATGAGGTCAAAGTAAAAGATGAGAAAGCAGATATGTGCTTTTTCTGTTTCCCATGTTTGCATCTATCAGATCTTAACCAAAATTGTGGGAGGCGTAGCAAGGAAGGCTTCCCGGAGGATGAGTATTTAAGCTGATTTTGAAGAAACTGTAGACTTCAGCCTGGCATAAAAGGGAATGAATGAGTGCTCGAGGCAGACAGACAATATTTGAGAAGAGCAAGGACTTGTCAGAGATGTAAGAAAAAGCATGGCAGGCTTAGTAAACTGTGAGCAACTCTGGAGACAGGGGGAGGGGGCGCAAGGAGGAGTCGTGGTGGCAAAGTGAACAACAAGGTTTATGTACTTTACTTTCATAACACTAATACGTTCCAGGGACCTGCACAGCCTGGTTTTGTTTCATGGTGAAAAAAAAAAAAGCCCAGTCCAGTAACAACAACAAAAAAATCATGAAGCATTCCTGATTTTTACCTGCACTTCTCAAACAACATTAACATCCTCACTTCCTCCTATCCAATTCCTATTTTCTATTTCTCTTATTTCCTAACGCCTCACGGCTGCTTCTGTGACTGTTAACTTTCAGCCCTGACATCCAGCCCTCCTCTCTTCCCTGTCCCCTCCTTTCTCTTCCTTCTCTCTCAATTTAGTTAATGTCTTCCAAGCCTCTTTTCCTCCTTTGGTCCTTTCTTTGTCTAACCCCCTGATTCTACATCCCACCTATCCAGAATAGGCCCAGAGGTGAACTTTATTTAGAGAGCAGGGAAAAGAGAGAAACAGGAGCTGTGCACTTTTACAGATACAGAAGCAATTAGGGTCAGGAACTTAGACTTTATTCTGGATCTAGTGGTGGCCATGGAAAAATATCTAGCCAGGGAGGGACAGGTTTGCATACTAGAATGTTTACTTTCACAGAATTGCAGAGAATAAACAACATAATAATAAGTTATATAAACATGGTAAGCACTTAGCATTTATTTATTAAATTTATGTATGTCTTGACTATCCCAATATAGGATGAAAGGAAACTTGTAATTCTCGACAACTTTAAGCAACTTAGCTAAATGTAGGAAATGAGGACCAAGGACAAATGTCTCTACAAAAACCAGTGGTGTTGTGGTTTCTTTGATTCAGCTTCAAACTTATTTCAGAGTTACTGCTAGAGCACTGGGCAAAACAGCCATCAACCTTAGCATGTAACAGCCATCATGGTGGTCAACTTCAAAAGTGATTTCTTGGGACTATTTTTGAGACATTGAGGACTTAATAATAAAGTGCATATTTAATGTTAGAAAATGTAAGGACTGAATAGACTGCTTTTAGGGACACGGATTCAAGTCCTGGAGCATGAATGGTTAGCATATCCAGTAACTGTCCTGCATCTGTTATTTCTCCGAGATTTTTGATTGGTGCCACATGGGGGTGGGCAAATATTTTGGTCTGGCAGAATTTTAAGGTGGATGTGTTTTATTCATTCTTGACATAAAAAACAAATCTCTGTGGGGCAACTGGGAATGTTTGTGTCATGCTGTCTGGACATACCTATGCCGTAATAACCAGTTTGACACATGGTGTGATCTTATAGCAACCAGCTGACATCTGAGAAGGTTTGCCAGTGATGAGGACTGAGAGTATGTGGACCCTTTCTCTCCTGCAGGAGATCAAGGCATCTTGATGCTGTTTCTCATTTGTAATGAGGTGCTTGGTAAGGTACGGCATAAAGACATCCTGGAAGAGGTGGCTCAGGTCCACATGTGGATTAATTACGACACGTAGGAAGTACTTGTACATAGTCAGCACACAAGAAATGTTAATTCCTTTTTTTTTCCCTCAGAGACTAGTTACCAGAAACCATAAAATGTTTGTATTATCATTACGTCTGATTGCCAGGATGAACATAAAACAAAAATATCTAAAATATCTAACACAGGAGTGGAGCCTCTCTCTTACTTTCCCATTGGCCATGGTTTTGTGATTCTACTAAGATAGAGAGGAAAAGAATTGGACAGTTTGGAAAGGCCTCGTGGAAGATGTGATGCCTGAAGGAAGGATAGTTAGGTATAGAGAGAAGGAAAAATCAGGCCAAGTAGAGAAACAGAAACAAAAGCTGAGCTGTATCACGAGGAGCAGAGAGGGAGCTTATCCTTGGTGGGTAAAAGAAGATTCTCAACTTAATTGATCAAACCTATTTTTCAGAGGTCCCTGGAGATATGCAAGCTGTCAATCTATGTAGTGTAAAGTGAAGGGTGGGCAGTTTAGCTTGTGAATGATGTCAAAACTTATTCAGAAAACAATTACCTGTTTCATGTTTTATTCATTAAGTTTAATTTTTTTTTTGCTATTTTCATATTCCAATTCTATACCAGTTCCTCTTTTCACTGTACTACAATGTTGAAATGTATTTATTTTTATCTCTAAGTCAACATCAGTACTAACTAATGAGAAATTCCTTCAGTTTTACACATGGAAGGTATGTTTCAAAAGTATAAAAAGAAGAAACTAAAAAAAAAAATCTGAAAAGAAAATGTCCAGTTGTTTTTGGCCCTTTCTTTTGAGAATGGGATTATTTTAAAGACAATTTTATCTGTATCTTAGAATTGCAAATGGAAAACCTTGACATTTAAATTTAAGTGGTTTTTAAAAAAGCATTTAATATGAATTCTAGATCATCAGACATGTGGCAGCAAAGGTATAATTTTCTTAAAAAATTATATTTTTAGCAGGAATATTTACATACAGAGCATCTTATTTTTTCTCTGAATGTCATGCTTTTCCCAGAAACCATTAATTTCTTTTCAGTATTTTAAATTAGTATTTTTCTTTCTACAGTTTATAGATAATGGTAGGAAACTTAAACTTGAGACTGTTTAGCCATATAGATCTTGAAATTTGTATGTCTTTCTCAATGGGGTTATCATTTGAATTGGGAATCGATGTTGATTCAGTACAGACATACCGAGGCTGCATTTTGCTATGTGGTGGCATAAAAAAATTTAAAGTGAAATTTATAAGGAAGCAGAAGAAGGAAGATACCTTGAAGTTCAAACCCTCCAGAAAAATTTAATAAAACTAGCAGTGATTTTCCACAGGTCTAATAATAGCTCTGAGTTACACTTTTTTTTTTTTTTTTTTTTGAGACAGAGTCTCACTTTATTGCCCAGGCTAGAGTGAGTGCTGTGGCGTCAGCCTAGCTCACAGCAACCTCAAACTCCTGGGCTCAAGCAATCCTCCTGCCTCAGCCTCCCAAGTAGCTGGGACTACAGGCATGCGCCACCATGTCTGGCTAATTTTTTCTATATATATTAGTTGGTCAATTAATTTCTTTCTTTCTTTTTTTTTGTTTTTGAGACAGAGTCTCACTTTATTGCCCAGGCTAGAGTGAGTGCCGTGGCATCAGCCTAGCTCACAGCAACCTCAAACTCCTGGGCTCAAGCAATCCTGCTGCCTCAGCCTCCCGAGTAGCTGGGACTACAGGCATGCGCCACCATGCCCGGCTAATTTTTTTTTTTCTATATATTTTAGTTGGCCAATTAATTTCTTTCTATTTATAGTAGAGATGGGGTCTCGCTCTTGCTCAGGCTGGTCTCGAACTCCTGAGCTCAAACGATCCGTCCACCTTGGCCTCCCAGAGAGCTAGGATTACAGGCTTGAGCCACTGCGCCCGGCCTTCTGAGTTACACTTTTAACTAAAAGCATTAATGTTTTCCTTTTAAAAAAATTTCACCGGCAAAGTTAAATAAAATTAACTATTAAGAAAACTATATGAAAAATTTAAATAATCTTTTAAAATTCTACAGATGATTCTTAATATCCTGCCAAGGCTGAGAAATCCTGCTTCTTTTCTTGATAGATGGCCTTTTCCTTGGCTCACCTAGCCTAAATTCCTGAAACTAAATGATTTCTTATTTTCATATTGTCAATTTTATACATGAGACAACATCTGTGCATTAAAAATCCTTCTCCTAGGAAATAGGCATTCTTAGCTACTATACCCTTGATAGTTCTATTCTGCTCTCCCAGTTTTCTGTGATTTGCCCACTCTTCTTATAAATCATTCTCTCTTCTTCCTACTTCCAGAATCTTCCTCACTCTTTCTATTCTAGAACTTTACCATTTTGACTACTATCATTTTTCTCACCTCCAGTTGTTACTTTATCTCCTTTTACTGTATCTTTTATTTACTTTTGACCTCTATTTCAACTTGGATCATCCTCTTTTTGGTGAAGCAACCTGTTCCTTCACAATCTCACAGGCTGCTCTGCCACCCACTCAAGCAATTCAAGGTGCTGTTCTAGATCGAGAAGGTTTCGCTCCTCCTTGCAGGAACTTCTGTTCTATTCATCCTGCCAAATCTCCACCTGCGTGTAAAACGCAGTGTGAATTTTGCCTCCTGATGAAAAGTAGTAAAGGTAGTTATGGACTCTGAATTCTTGACATGATAAAAATACCAGTTACTCATTCTCAATCAAATGAAGATCAAACTTTATAGTCAAGGTCACATATCCTGGAGATATGGCTTTGTTTTGTGAACTTTGTGAAGATACTCCATGATAGCTTTAGAAATCCTCTATGAAAAGAATTATTTTGAAAATATCGCTTTGTTATTTAGATAATCATATACATTTTCCAAAAGCTTCATGTAGGATGAACATTAAGGCTTAAGTTCTTAAGAATTCCATTATACATTCTTCAGTGAATTTTGTGTAGGGTTTGGTGTGTGTGCTTTTGTCTTGCCATGTCTAGGCCTCTCTGACAGTGAATTAAATGGACATTAAAGTTACCTAACTTCTTGTAAAAAGAAACAAAATTAATAAGCATGGGATTATTTGCTTGGCTATAGCACCTGTGAGAGACTTGTGTTTATTAATAGAAAACATTGGCAATAAATCAAGAAAGGACTCATATGAAAAAAACTCTACAGGAAATTAGTGTAAGGCTGGGCATTGTGGCTTATTCCTATAATCCCAGCACTTTGGGAGGGTGAGGGGAAGATCACTTAAGCCAGAGTTTGAGACCAGCCTGGGTAACATAGCAAGGCCCCATCCCTACAAAAAAAAAAAAAATTAGCTGGGTATAGTGACTCATCCCTATAGTCCCACCTACATGGGAGGCTGAGTCAGGAGGATTGCTTGAGCCCAGGAGTTTGAGGTTATAATGAGCTATAATCACACCACTGCACTGTAGTCTGGGCAGACCCAGTCTCAAAAAACAAACAAACAAAAAATAGCATTAATAAAGGTATAACACAAAAAATGAATCTGGCAATATTTATTTTCTCAGTTTTTGTTGCACTGCATTGAAGTATCATTTTTACTTCTGCAGAACACGGGTTCAGAGAAAGAAGTAGACCTCTTGGGAGTTCAGGAGAGAGTGATCGGGAGGGGAAGGAGGTCTATGTGGAGAATAGGAAACTAACTGCGTGAGGTGTTGGCATGAGACAGCGGACCAACTGGAGGACCTGATCTCAGTTCTCAGATATGCGAGGGGCTCTTGTGTGGAAGATGCACAACTTGCTCTATAGATAGGAACGGGGAAGAGGGCCGGAATACAAGGTGTGTTTACAAGGATTCAAAATAAAAAACCCCAAATTTATAGTATGGAAATTTTGATTTCCAAGAAACTTATTTTTGATATTCTAGGATTTATAAAACTTTTCTACATTTGATTTGTTAGTGGATTGTCTCTTCTGCTTAATTTATAATATAGAAATTGTCCTACTAATTTCTTCTTTAAAACAAGTTCTATAATCCTAGCTCACTAAACTTTTCTTGCACCCTGTTCCCTCATCCTATTATATTGTATGCCTTATGCAAATATAAGGCATTATAATCATTGTTTTCCAGAAAAAAACCAAAGTTTTAGGGGGGGAAAAAGAAAGATTTTAGCTATCTGGGGTAAGTTTTGGGAAGGCAGGAGAATGACTGGGTTAATTACTAATAATCTTCCAACATCACACCTTTATCTGTACATATGATCATTTTAATAGATTGCTGCTACCTGTTCAAATTCACACCTGAGAAAATATTGCAGATGGATATCAGGTATCATAATTTGGGGCAACTGGAGAAATAGAGGTACAGTTATTCTCCTTGATGGACACAGTTGAATTAGGATAGGCATCTTCTCTTGGAAGTTTATTCCTTTCTTATCTACTATGAAGTAATAAGAAAAAAAAAGTCTTAAAGAATCTGAAAAATTGCTTAAACACTTTCATTTTCTTTTATATTTGATTTTTAAAACTTTGAAAATAATGAATAAGTATTAGGATTTCTTAAGTTAAAAATCTCTGAAAGCATTCAGTATGGACAATATCCAAATAAATATAAAGAAAACAAATACGTATGTACATAAAGAAAAAAATCTCTTACTAGGTCCTGCAATTTTAGAAGCATTGACAGTTGAGAAAGAAAATTTGGCAATATTCACATAAACAAATATTTTTTCTCATTAAAAGTCGTTCAAACTAGATATTCAAACTGTATGACTCTTTGAAACAACTAAAATGCTCATTAAAATGAAAAAAATAGCTGTCATGAAATTGGAAAGTTCGGATAAAACATTAGAAATCCTACTCATCACATCACTATTAATATATTCATGTCCTTCATTTCACTTATCATCCTATGTAGAAAATGCTCTAGAAAATTGGGTCACTCTGTCTCTTCCATTTGTGCAGTATAGGATTAAGAGATCTGAATTAAAGTTTTTTATGCCTAGATATTTCCATACATCTCAGAATCTTAATCTGATAAAAATAGTCCCAGAGATTCATGTTTCATGGGTCGGGGGTGAGGTGGAGACCCTGGAAGTTTTTTTGTTTTTGTTTTGTGATATGTTATGTTTTTATTATTATTACAAATATTGCTTTTCTCACTTCATATTACAGGTCTATAAAAATGTAATTAATTTTTTGTTTTAAAATTCTATCTTATTCTAATAACTTGTCTTTTGTGTTTTTGAAGTTGCTATCTACAAATAAAAACAGGCTTTTTCCTTCTTTTATGTAATTTTCCCCTTAATCTTATGTCCACTGGTGAGGACCTCCAGGACAGTGTTGTACGTAGTGGTGGTCCAGGCATCCTTGGCTTGTTCCTGAATCCGATGTAGAATTTGTATTACAGTTAACTGCACTCCTTTGGGTATCAGCCTGTGTTCCACCATTGTATACATAAGTCACTCCCAGGCAAATATGCAGTTAGGAGCAGGTCCTGGAACAACATGCCTAGTATGTCTTTTATTGAGTCTAACCATTTCTCATCCTCTCCCAAGTTCTCTTGCCAAACAATCAGGTTATGTTTCCTAACTGCCAATGCCCGCCTAAGTACCCCCACTAAATCTCAAACTCATCATGCCTAAAACATAAATTATCATCTCCTCTTACAAAAGAACAAAGCAGTTTTTACACTAACCGGCCATTGCCTTAAAACTTTAGTATTGTCAGAATTCCGGGTTTTGGCACCAAAGACGTCAGGGTGGGAGTCTGCCCTTGCTTGGTTCTCGGTGTGCTCTTGGCTGAAGAACGATCAGACAAGCCAAGTGTCAAGACCAGACCATGAGCCCTGTCTTCTGACTCCTTTCTTGGAAAAACCACCAGCAGTGCCAACACAGCAGAGTGACCCCGGGCAGGGAGGAGCTGGCGAGGGCAGCGCTTTGCTGCGGAGCAAGACGGACTGATGCGCCCCCGACTGGCCCCTCGCGCTCTCACTGAGACCCTGCTAGTTTTTTAAGTTCCTTATTCTTCCTTGTGTGCTGCCAAGCTGGAGGAACATGCTCTAGAGTAGATTTTTTGGTATTGACAAATGACCTCCTTCTCAATTCCGCGTAGATTCCTGAACAGAACTGTGCTTTGCTTTTCTGGCTTTTTATCTCGGGGTGTGTCTCCATTCCACGAATTTATCTGTCAGATCTCTGCCGATGGCTCCTAAATCAATATAGTCAGCTCTGTCCTCTCATAAAAGCTCTTGCACTATATCATTAGATGCTTATTGGACATTTTCATTTGAAGGCTGTATCTCAAACGTCCCATGTCACCTGCTAATGGCATTAGCAGTCACCTATGCTTGAAAATCTGCAGTTGTCGTTGACTTTTTCTCCATCAGCTTCCTTTTCCTCTGCAGTTCCTGGATATTTTTTTCTACTATAACTCTTCATCCTTTCTCGCTACCTTGAGTCTATCAGTTTAGTCAAAACTCTCACTTTCTGACATGCTACTGTGTGTGTGAATTTCTGGACTTTTCAGATCTAGCCCTTCAGCCTCAACATACCTCTTTTTCCCTGGCAGACAAGTTCCTCCTATGCTCTGCTCCCATTCTTTTCCCCACCGTTCACTGCTGCTTGCTTTTTGCCATATCAAACGTCTCCCTGGGTTGGCCTGAGCCTTTCCAGTGAACACTGTTTAATGTCACTTTGTTCTATTTTCCTGAAAAGTCCGTCATGCACATTCCATAGTCTGCTTTAATTTGATTAACTCAGCATTTCCAAAAGTTGATACTTCCTACTGATGACATGTGAGATGCAGCTTTTTTTTTTTGGTGGTACATGAATGAACTTCAAAAATGTGCAGTTATATATATTTAAATGTAATGGAAAGTAGAAAAATACACGTGTTCCTCAAATCCATGATTTGACAGAAATTTATTGCTCAGATTGCAGTACAGTATGGAAAAACTGATGGTGACTCGTGACTATCTGGCTTCCATAAAAAGAGCTATATATGTTGTTTTCGCCTCCTGGAATGTGCTAGGGACAGATTCTACCCATCCTTTCAGGCCTAATTTAACTTCAAAATTCTCCCTAAAGTCTTCAGTGCCAAATCCGCTGGAGAGACGCATTAATAGGAGGAGGGAGGGAGGAAACAAAACAGGTTTCACTGAATGGAGACAGTGAGAGCTCGAGATAAAGGCTGCTCCCTGAATTGGTAAAGGGGCCATGAAACTGAGAATCAATGCTAAAGAGAACGACTGGGCGGCGGGCGGGCGGGTGCTCAGCCGGCATCCAGGCAAGCAGCTCCCTCCTGTAAACTGGACCAGAGCAGCTGGGAGACACGGAGTTGTGCTCCCACCGCCCCTCTGTCTTCGGATGCTACCAGCACCCCTTCCTCTCCTGACAGCCTGCCTGAGCTGTGCTTTTGGAATGTGGACCAGGACTAGGGGCCGATGTGGGCTGAGCAGGGTGTGAGGCCATGACGTGTGTGTGTGGTGTGTGTGTATGCACATAACACGAAAACGTGCTGTGTGCAGTTTTAGCTTGTCTAGTCCCTTTCTTTATACTTGAAAAACCAGTCCTAGTGTACCTTACGTAAGAGACCCAGAGTAGCAATTAATGTTATTCATCCTCCTCCCACTCTGTCAATATAGGTTTTTCTCACGGTTAAACAGAGGCTGTTTAATTTTTTCTCCTGTACTCCAAAGACCCATGAATGTGCCCAGCTATGTGTCAGTCCAGTGCCTTTGGGGCATTCTTCCCTCTTCCCCTAGAATTAAATCAGTTGTTAAACCAGTTTTCCATACCAGTTTTCAGTGGTTTCTTATGAAATTAGGCCATGCATACTTTCACTTTTATCAAACCAGAGGCGGAAATTCAAGTGAAATCAAGGGGTGTGTGTGTTAGTCAAATCTGAACAAGGTGGGATGTCAGGTTCTTGTTTCAGCTCTGCACTTAACAAGCTGGGTGTTTTGCGACTCTGTTTCCTCATCAGTAACATGAAGGGATGGGACTGGAAAATTTCTAGTTTTCTCCCAGCTCGATGGAAGGGAAGGGTGCCTTTTTCTTGTTTTATTAGAATGTCTCCTAGTATTTCCTTTAACCTTAGGTTATTACATATGAAATGTTCCTTTTCCTTAAGTGTTAAGTTTAACAGTTGCTATCTCTTGACACTTCACTGATACTTCTTGTTTTACTTTTATTGTGAAGGTACAGCCTCAGTCTTGCAAACACATGTTTTGGCTTGTGATTATCTTTCAAATCCTTTTTAGAGCAATTTTTGTGAAACCATGGATAAGTCAAAAATTTGTCTTATTTTTGAATATGGCAATATTTGTGGTTCATGAAACCAATGCAGGGCAGACAGTTCGAAATATCAACAAAGTGTTTGGGAAGGATGTGGCTAATGAACACATAGTACATCAATGGTATGAGAAGTTCTGTTCTGGTGATTTTAATTTTGAAAATGAACCACGTGGGGGGCCTGAGACCGAGGTGGATAATGATGAACTGAAAGCTGTAGTGGAAGCGAATCCGTCTCAACCTGTGAGTTAACTAGCAGCAAGGTTTGATGTTACTATTCCAACAATATTGGACCAATTGAAACAAGTTGTCAAGGTAAAGAAGCTGGATAGATGGGTACTTCATGAATTAAATGAGCAGCAGAAGAGAAACCATCTCAAAGCTTGCCTTTCTTTGCGGTCACAACATAAATGTGAACCATTTCTACACAGTATTGTTACATATGATAAACAATGGATTCTTTTTGAGAATCACAAGCATTCAGCACAATGGTTGGATAAAGATGAAATGCCAAAACATAGTCCAAAACCAAATATTCATAAAAAAAAAGCTAACGGTGTCTGTTTGGTGGTCTAGTGCTGGTACTATCCACTACAGCTTTGTGAAACCTGGTCAGTCAATGACAGTGGGTGTCTACAGCAGTCAATTGGATGAAATGATGAGGATGTTTATGATTAAGCAGCTGAGATTGGTCAATAGAGATAGGCCACTTCTCTTGCAAGACAACGCTCAACCACATGTCACACAAACAATGCTGCTCAAACAACAGCAGCTGGACTTGGAAACTCTCTGTCACCCATCATATTCACCAGACCTTGTGCCAACTGATTACCACTTCTTCCAGGCTTTGGACCACTTCTTGCAAGGAAAAATATTCCATTCTCAACAAGCTGTGGAAAAATGCCTCTTGGGGTTTCATCGCTACTCACTCTGCAGGCTTCTTTGCTTTGCTTGCTGGCATAAACCAGCTACCGTTAAGATGGCAAAACTGTGTCCATAGTTTAGGTGCTGTTTGCTCCTTCTGCCATGTGTGAGAACACAGCAAGAAGGACCTCATCAGACATCAGGGCTGCACCATGATTTTGGACTTCCCCGCCTGTTGGTCTGGAGTATTTTGTTATAGATGCACAAATGGACCAGGCAGAAGAGTAATAGTGTGAGGGGCAGTGAAAATTTGCCATGTGTAATCTGAGTCGTATTGAGTTGGGAACATGTTTCTTATCTTCAATTCACTAAATATTGGGACTTATGTATCTTGTATAGTTCCAAAGGGAAGAAAAATGGTGAGATACATTTTTGCTCAAATATAGTGATAAAGAGAAAATATGCTTCTAGGAAGCAGAATTATAACCTTCTCCCCATCCTCCCCATAAGATGCCCACATGTAAGTTTTCTGAAAAATGATTTATCAGTTAGAATTTTCATAAGATGAATGGATGGTATCGTTGCAAACACTTTATCTCTAAGAGTATTCAAATAGATACAAGGCTAATTGTCAATGATATAGAAAAGATTAAAAGTAGAGATTTGGACAAATAGACCTTAGATTCTATGAAAGTAAGAATATATTGTGGGGGGAGGTATTTTGAGGGAATAATAGTCAAGAAAAATGATTTCTGTATTTATGACTTATAAAATCTTACTGTGCTATCTATAACTTTCCAAATAATATTCATTTTCCCCCCAATATGTACCAAACCTTTGTGAACAGAAGGAGGAGCAGCTATCCAGGCTGAGATAACTAGTGGTATTTATTGTGAAGATACAATTAACTTATAGTGTATAAAACATATAGCCAGTCGGAATAATCAAACCCTTTCCTATTCCTGTCCTATTTCTGTCTCCTAAATTATCTGAGAATTCAGGCTAAGGAAGACCTTCAGTTGTGCATTATTCGGGAAACTATATCTATATAGACCATACTTTAAGTAAAAGGTTGGAAACAAAACATAAACCTTATTTTCTTCTGTTGTGGCTTTTAGTACATATTCATCTTAGCATAAGATCAGATTTGAAGTTCTTTCAAATGTTTTCATGTCCTAGGGCATTTGTGAGAATGATCCTTGTTATGGTCTCTTTTTAAAATCAGAAAAAGGCTGGTAAGGAAGTGCAAACAGAAGGATATTTGTGTTCTTCCTGTAAAAGCGTATGGCTTTATTTCACTGGCTACCTGTAGAATGGCACCAGCCTCCCGGCACGTTGGAGAGCAATTAAGGAACAAGGCTGAATCCAAAACCACTCGTGAAATTCTGACAGTATAGAGTCACACATAGCTGCCTAATGGATAGCAAACAGCAAACTTTATGAGGAAGTGACTAACCAAACTGCATCTTTTTTGTTATTTTTAGAACATGTGTTAACCAAGTATTTCTTTTGAAATGCTGAAGCATTTCCTTGGTTCAAATTTTACACATTCGATTTCTGATTGGCTTTGAAAGAAGTCTGTATAACAGGGAAGGCAAGTCTCAGAATAGTCTAATGCTATCTTGAGGGGACTTGATGGGAAAAAGTTACCAAATTTGACCTAAAACTTGGAAGGTAAGTGTTCAACTGCCCTCCAAATATACTCAAGGGACAGCATGCCCAGGGAGAAGCTAGAAGGAGGAAGAAGGCAGAGTAGAGGGCTGGAGCCTTTACTTCTCTACTCTGACAGACAAGCTCGCGTCTGTCCATGGAGAAGAGTTGAGGGTGGGTGGTGGTAGGAAGGAACACAAATTGTGCTCTGGGTGGCCAGGAATGATGCGATCTGCTATTGTCCACTCTCTGACTTTCTAAATTCTGTGCCTTCTGATTTGATTGCCACCCCCCCAGCTTATTTTGAGAGAAAATTTAGAAGAGCTAGAAGGTAGAAACGTGAGAAAACTAGAGAGTGCAACTTCTCGTCGGATCCTCACACGGTGGGAGGGGCTTGCTAGCTCCACGAGGTTGCTTTTATAAAGGCACTAACCCCATTCATGAGGGCTCTCCTTGTGTGACCTAATCATCCCCCAAATACCATCACCTCAGAGATTAGATTCGTGTGAATTTTGTGGGGAGACAAACATTCGAACTGTATAAGAGCCCTCAAGCCTGGGATGTAGACGCTGAGGCAATTCTTAGGTCAGTACTTCATTCCAGCATTTTCTATGAAAATAATGACCTGCAGTCCCTGGAGTCAATCCTTCCTGAAGTGTTACCACTGGGCAAGAGTCTCAGAACTCACGTTATTATGCAGCAGAGACACCGAGGGGATATACAATAAATGTGGCTCATTCAGTTCAGATATTTGCATTAGAAATGAACCTATTCTTAAAAATTATGACCAAAACGCAGTTTGACTTCTTTTAAACATTTTCTTCCTTTTTGCTTTATACTGACAAATATTCCCAATTTCAATTTCCAGTGCACTGCGATGTGTGGCGAATTTCCAGTAGAGCACAGAAGTCATACATTTCCCCTTACTGTTGTTATTTATTGTGGAGACACGCTTCATTAAACAGCTCCTGTCTTGTTACTGAAACAGCTTAGTATGGTTTTGCATAACTAATGGTTTTCATCAGCATTCATCATTGAATTGTTTTCCACAAGGAAACCAGATTGGTATTCTAAATGTTGTCTATGCTATGATGGAGAATCTTATTCCCTAAAAGGTACGCGGTGAACTTTAGGAAGAAGCCAATTTAAATCAATCAATAGAATGGTTTCTGTAGAGAGTTGTGTGACAATTATGCTAATGTACTGCTTATGCATTAGGAGGTTAAAGATCTATTATCTTTGTTGCTGGTCAGTCAGAAAGAAACAACACTTCAGCGTGGGCTTACAGTGGTTACAACAGGCATTTCAGCGAAAGAAGGTGCAGGAAGGTGCGGTGAGCTAAGATCCAGGAGCATAGGGCTTGCTGAGCCATCGATAGACCTCGGTTGCCTTATCAATAAAATGAAGAGACAGCTAATATTTGTTTTCTCTAATTTTACCTCATGTCTGATATTTTATGATTATCACATAATCTGATTCCACCACAAAACATCTTTCATATGTTAATAAGGGAATGAAGACACACACACAGAAGACAGCAAAAAGCATTAGGAGGAAGTCAAGATAATGGAAAAAGAACCCTGCTGGGAATGGGAAGATGTGGGTTCTAGTGTTAGCTCTGTGAACAACTCGCTTTGTGACCTACTTACTAGTCCATAGTGTTATTATCAGTTCTGAGATTCTGTGGGTTCGCCAACAAAGTAAAATTCAGGTAGAAGAAAGGTATGTATCCCTGCCCCTAACCCTAACCCTAGCCTAGCCCTAGCCCTAACCCTAACCCATACCCTAACCCTAGCCCTAACCCTAGCCCTAACCCTAACCCTAGCCCTAACCCTAACCCTAGCCCTAACCCTAACCCTAGCCCTAGCCCTAACCCATACCCTAACCCTAGCCCTAACCCTAACCCTAACCCTAACCCACACCCTAGGGTGTGTAAATTTTGGACATGGGGAGATGTAGGGACACTTGGATTTGATGAGTTCTTTTTTGCTTTTTGTTTTTTTTAGCACATAAGGTAGGTATTAAATGCTTTATGGCTTTTTAGGTTACAGGACTTTGTTGAAGTTTGAAGAGGTGGAAGATCATCCCTCCTACCCCACAAGTCCTCTCTGAGTTTGGAACTAGTTGAGGAATCAGCAGAGTTGGGCAGGTCAGGATCTGATGGTCACCTGCTGAAGCTAGATTTTAATACGTCGCTTAGATGTTTCTTTAATAGTGGAGAATTTGAGTATTTCTGTTTTCTCCTAAGCAAATGCTTTGGGATGATCTACCAGGATAATGGAAAGAATCTAGACTCAGGGGCCCTGGCACATCTCTGCTAAACGCCAGTCGTGAGACCGAGAAGAAGGTGCTTCGAGAAGGAACACACTCCTCACCCAGGTATGCTTACTACGCAGAGTTTAGGATCTACAGGCGGTGGCAATGTGAGAGGAAGGGATGCAGCACAAAGGACTGGGTCTGTAAAGATTTTTGTTAGTTCACCCTTCTTTGGCCCCCCCTCAAATATTTTTCACAAGCCCCCTGTTCTCCAATGAAAGCCTCTGTCCTCTGCAGATCAGATAGAGCGAGTAGAGAAGAGCTGGGATACACTTACTCTATTAATAACCCCCCCCAATCATCTGTGTCTCTGCTGGTTTGGAAAACACAGCGGGTACATTGGGAAGCCGGAGGAAGTGTTATTCTGGAAGCCCTTTCTTGGAAGCATAAGAGTAGGGCATTGGCAAGTTTCCCTAACGGATTTTCTTATTTTTCTACTTGTGGTGGTAAATAGTTAGTAGAAATATACTTTTTCCTATTAACATTAAAGCTGAATGTACACAGGCAAAACTGGTGTATGCAAACAATGCTACATCAATTAGCCAGAAACTTTTCCCCCCACTTTTGGTCTTGATTTATGGCAAACAACGTGTTAATTCCTGCCTAAGAATTTTATAAAAGTATCTGCTCTTTTTCCAAAATCTCCTTGGGAGGATGAGTTAACCTAAGTTCTAATCATGCAGGTCAAAGGGCTGTTTAGAGACCTGGAGACCGTTCTGGCGTCTGTCTCACTGGGGAGCTAACCTAACATGCTGCTAATCACTTTTGCCCTGGTTTCTTATTTACCAAAGCTTGGGAATATAATATCTGGCTTTATATCATTAGATCATGGTAGTCTAGATTAGCTTACTTGGGTGTAGCGGAAATCCTGGGAGCTTTGGTGGTGGAAATGCTGATGCCTGGAGGTAGAGGCGCCTTAAATGTGGTGCAGCCTAAAGAAAAAGAATCCCTCTTTTCCTCCCGAATGCCTCTTTCCCTGTCTTTGTGAATGTACTTCACAGATAATCTCCCTGCTCCTTCCCCTGCTCACGTCGTCGAATGGATGGGCCCAGATTTGTGTGGGAGCTGGGTGAGAATACTGAGGGCTGCTTGTGACCGGAAGACCAGGAAGACAACAGAATAGAAAGGTTTTTAGAAATCTAAAGGCTGGAAATAAAAAGCCTCGATAAAATTTAAAATAAAACCAGGATTTGTGATAGTGAAGCAGACTGCCAGTTCAGGTACCAAAATCTACGGCTGTTGCCTCTTGACAGCGCTGTGAAGAATAGCGAGGAGCCGCGGAGCGCAGCGGCTGGATGCGAAGAACACGCTCCAGTCGGGCTGTGTCTCAGGCGGCGCGGGCGCGGGCGCGGAGGCTGGAGGCGGAGGCTGGAGGCGGAGGCGGAGGCCGGAGGCGGAGGCGGGAGGCGGAGGCGGGAGGCGGAGGCGGGAGGCGGAGGCCGGAGGCGGAGGCGGGCAGCGAGAGGACGAGGCCTGCTTTGATGGATCCGGAGGGCTTGCCTGCTCAGAGCGCTGGCTTGTCGGGTTATCTCGGGCACGCTGTTGAAGCCGCCTCTGCCTCGGTCATCGCCTCTGAACGAGGCTGAAGGCCAGTAGCTGCCCTGGGGAGGCGCTGCGGGCGAGGGGAGGCGGCGGCGTGCGCAGGCCGCCCGAGGGCGCAGGCCAGGCCGGGAGCCGTGGGGTTCTGTGGGCGAGGAAGGCGGGCGGGTGAGCAGGCCGGCCCGGCGGCTTGGGCGACTCCCGCCAGGGCGCTCCAGCCGCCCAGAGCCGGCGGGCGGGGCGGGAGGCGGCGGCGTGCGCGAGTCCGCCCAGGTGGGGCTCCCGGAACTGCGCCCGCCGCGCCCGCCTCCGCACTGGCCCTTCCCGCGGGGCCCTGGGACGCTGGAGCCGGGCGGGCGGCCGGGAGCCTGCGTGAAGGCGTGCTCGGCACACTCGGAGTCGCAGAACGGCGGAGCGCCTTCCCCGCCGCGGCGTGGCAGCCGGGCGCGCGTGCACGCACCGCCCAGGCGCCTGGCGCGGCCCGCCTAACTGCGCGGGAGTCGGGCCGCCTAACTGCGCGGGAGTCGGGCCGCCTAACTGCGCGGGAGTCGGGCCGCCTAACTGCGCGGGAGTCGGGCCGCCTAACTGCGCGGGAGTCGGGCCGCGTGGCTCGCGGGCGCGGGCTGGATCTGCCGCGGGGACCGCCGGGCGCAGCAGGCCTCGCAGAGCACTCGGGGGAGTTCGGAAAACCACTGGGGAGTTTCAAAAACTCGGCCACGGTGAAGGCGTGTTAGGATCATACAGAATGAGCTGAAACAGCTTATCTATGTACGTGATTTCCGAAGCAACTAATTAATTTATAAAATGTTTGTGAGCACATCCAGCATCAAATGGGCCAAAAGTTCCTTACAGAATCTTAAACATTTAATTGGCTTAGTTGGCACTTTGTTGCTGCCCAGGATAAAAGACAGGATAGAAGAGGAAACACACGAACGAGGGAGCTCATTTCGCATACACATGGAGCTCAGCAGCTGCTCTGACGCGCGTTGGGGAGGCCGCTCTGCCGCTCCGAGGGCAGGAACCGTCAGGAAGCCACCGCAGTGACACCATAAGGGACGAGTTTTGCCATCTCCGTCGCCACGTCTGTGGGCCCCAGTGAAACAGTGGCGGTGTTGGGGTCGGATCTGCGAGACCGCGTGTGGAGCCGCCTCTTCCGCTTCCCAGAGGTGCAGCTTTGAGCCATTCTCACCCGCAAGGCAGAAACGGGAGTTATTTGACAGGCCTGATTATGGGGTTCCGGTGAGGTGGTATTTCTGGAAGTATTTCCAGTGAGAGCTTATTTTCACTATCCTCGCTTCTGTGTGGAGTCATAATGGCTCCCCCACAGACACCCCCTGATTTCTTACGAAGTTCATCAGGAAGGTAGATAATTCACTCCCGCAATTCTTAGGTTCTTCCGTTGTATGCACAAATGAACAGGAGTTCAGGCTTTGCATTCTGACTTTACTCCTCTCAGCCTTAGTTTTCTCATCATTAAAATGAGGATAATCATAGTATTAACCTAATGGGCTGTCATGATAATTAAATGAAATTACACAAGTAGGACACTTAACTCAGTACCTGATACATAATAATCACTCAATAAATGGTTGCTATCACTAGTTTCATTTCAAGTACACAGGAAGGACTTTGATCTACACTTTTGGGATTCAGATACAAACTATGCCTCATTAGCAGAATTAGGACAAAGCAGAAGGAATGACTAATGCTATTCAGTAATTCTTGGCCAAAAGAACTGCGGTAAAAGGACAAATGGATCTTCTATATCTTCAGCAAGGCTCTATGGTAACACAGGGCATTTCTTTGAGAAAATATAACACCAATAAAAACCTATTGGCTTTTTGTAATTCTTTAAAAAACTCACCAAATTCCTTACATATTTTGATTAACAATTAACTTTTATTGTTAATTTGGCAACTCAAGAAGAAAGAAACTATTGTTTCACTTAGATATAAATTATTTAAGAAAGAAATACTCTGACCAGTCACATAAGTAACAAGCATCTCTTATTTACTGGGTACTGAACTAGGTATCATAGGAGATAAACTGTCAATAAGAACTAATATTTACCATGAGAAAATGTATTCAAAGCAATTAGACCAGGCTGGTATTAATACTTAGAGCCCCCAAATATCAACTCTTTCTTACTCCTCCTAAGGAACTTGTAAGAGGTATAGGGAGATAAGACACATGGAAAATAAATATTTATACAGCAAAGGGTTAAAAAAAATCCTATCACTTGAGTAGTACCTGCAGGGAACACTCTAGGAATTCCATTGGTTAATCCTCAATAAAAGCTTCTAGGGGTGGTAGAATTTTAATGTTCCTATGTGCCACAGAAGTTGTGAGATAATGCCTAGTAATTAGCATAAGCTTGAAGCCAAATAGCTAGAAAAACATGTTCCAGGACATTGGAGATCAAATCATATTTCTATAAAAAGAATCTGCTGGATGTTCAGCTGACAGAACATCAACCATAAAAGGATAGTTTAATGGATTTCAATCATTATCTAAACACAAAATCACAGAGCCAAGTTTATGTGCATTGTTAATCATATGCTGTGAATCTGGTAAAAGAAAATGTAACCGAAGTATCAGATGAGATGTTTTTCCTTTTCTGATTTTTATTTTTATTTTATTTTATGTATTTATTTATTTATTTGAGACAGAGTCTCGCTTTGTTGCCCAGGCTAGAGTGAGTGCCGTGGCGTCAGCTTAGCTCACAGCAACCTCAAACTCCTGGGCTCAAGCGATCCTCCTGCCTCAGCCTCCCGAGTAGCTGGGACTACAGGCAAGTGCTACTATGCCCGGCTAATTTTTTCTATATATATATATTAGTTGGCCAATTAATTTCTTTCTATTTATAGTAGAGATGGGGTCTCGCTCTTGCTCAGGCTGGTTTCAAACTACTGACCTTGAGCGATCCACCCGCCTCGGCCCCCCAGAGTGCTAGGATTACAGGTGTGAGCCACCGCGCCCCGCCTCCTTTTCTGATTTTTAAATTATAACATTTTTGAGAATTACTTAAAAAAGGGGATTGCTTGGAATAACCCCTCCAAGGGAAGTCCATGTTCTTATTAAACAAAATTGTGCTGCAGAGGAAGAGCTCTGGAAATAGTGAGTGATATACAACAATACTGAAGTCCTTGCTTTTGCTCATATTTAAATTCTAGAAGAAATGTCCCAATCCAGGGATTCTTTTCATATATATGTGTTGGGATGTGTGTGGATTTTAAATTAGCAGTTACTTTTTCAATTATAAATAATACTAATCAGTTGTTTCCTAAACTATTTTAAATCAACCAATCTTTGAAAATATTGAAAAAAATTATATATCTTGCAGACAAGAAAATTTTAAGAAAATAAGGGTATTAAAGTAGATTGTTGTAAAATAAAATCAATAGTTTTCTGATATAACATGTTCTTGTATAGAGAACATAAAGAAAATATTCCACTTACAATTAAAGAACATCTAGAAAAATAGTCTTAAGAAATATTCAGGAAGTGGGTGAATAAAATTATAACATTCTACATGATATTTTGACAGATTTGAGAACATGGCAAAAGATTTGAATAAATGGAAAGATATAACTTAGAAAAACTAGTCTTCTTTTTTTGTTGTTAAAAGGTAAACCGTGTTTAAATTTACTCTCTCTGCATTGCAATATCAATCAAAATCCCCAGTCGTTATGGAGAAGGTGGTAAGGATCCAGACAGAATGATTTTAAATTTCACTTTGAAAAATAAGCATTCAAGATCAGCTGGAAGAATTCTGAAAAAAAATATTAAGAAGGAACATTGCCTTACCAGATGTTAAAATGTATCATAAAATTGCTGAAATTAAAACACTGTGGCGCTGGCGGAGAAGTAGATGGTTAAGAAACAAAGTGTCCAGTCTCAGGCCCGACTATGTTTGGGGATTTAGCATATGAGAAATCAGCATTTCGAATCAGTGGGGAAAAATGTATTAGTGAATAAAGTCCAATATGTAACCACTGGGGGAAAAATGTCATTCCTATAGTGTTCTTTATATCTGTTTAAAAAAGAAACTGTAAAAATAACAGGAGAAATTATGAGCTATTTTAAACATGAGATTAGGGTGGGGAGTGCCTTTCTAAGCATAATACAAAAGACTAAAACCATAAAAAACAAGATTGATGAATGTGACGGTCAAAAAAATTAAATACTTCTGTGTAGAATAAACAATCTGAGTTTAGGAGCCAAATTGGCCAATAGGAAAAAGCATTTTCCATGTATGTGATCGATAGAGGCCTACTACCCTTAATATATAAAGATCACTTACAAGTCAATAAGAACATACACCCCAATGGAAAAATATGCAAAACACTGAAAATACAGGATACACTAAACATACCTTGGTTGTTTAAGAAAATTAATGGGACACCAAGATCAGAAGAGGAGGGAGGAGAACTGACATTGAATTTGAGAAATAAAAGTTCAAAACAGAATTCTTGCTAGTAGAATAATAAAATATTTTCATTGTAGTACAAAGTATTTCGAACTTTACTACATTGTTTATAGAAATACCTGTTATGTACTGAATGTGAGTCTAATTATCACTAAAGATCTTTTTAAATTAAACTTTTTTTTTTTTTTTTTTAAGACAGGCATGGTGGTGGCTCGTGCCTGTAATCCCAGCACTTTGGGAGGCTGAAGTGGGAGGATCCCTTGAAGCCAGGAGTTCAAGACCAGCCTGAGCAACATAGTGAGGCCCTGTCTCAACAGAAAATAAAAAAATTAGCCTGGTGTGTTGGTATGTGTCTATAGTCTGAGCTACATGGAAGGCTGAGCTGGGAGGATCACTTGAGCCGAGAGGCTGCAGTGAGCTTTGCGCCACTAAACTCTAGCCTGGGTGACAGAGTGAGACCTTGTTTTCAAAACAAAAACAAACTTTTTTTTTTTAACTTAAGAGGGCATGTTTGGTTTACGTAACTAAAAAGTCAAGGGAATGTGCTAGCTTCAGACACAGTTGAATCCAGGGGAACAAACTTTGCCATCAACACCCAAGTCTTCCCATCTTCTGGCTGTGCTGTTGTCTGCACTGGCGTCACTGGAACACTGGATGTGGGGCCCTGTGGGTTGGAGATTTTCATCTGACAAAACTTAGCAACCTCCATAAAAGGAGCTTCTCCTTCCCCACAGTTCAGTAAAAGCCCTAAGGTTGAGGATCACTGCACCAATTCGCATCATATGACCTTTTTTGCACCAATCGCTATGGTCAAAGAGATGGTCTCTGCTCTCCAATCAGGTCTGCACTGAGTCCGCACACAGCGCCCAGGCTGGCTCTGGTGTCCGGACCACATGGACTGAAAAAAGGGAAAGGAAGTTCCAAGAGAGATCAGGGAGATGGTACGAAAAGATGGGATGGATCCTGGGCAGTAAATTTTTGATTTTGAGATATTTTTAGATTCATATGCAGTTGTAATAAATACATAAAAATCATTTACCTAGAGTTCCCCAATGGTGATGTCTTACCAAATAACAGTACCATGTCACAACCAGGATATTGACATCAATACCGTCAAGATCAGACCATTTCCGTCATCACAAGGGTCCCTCATGCCCCTTTTGTACCCATACCCACTTCCCCTCTGCCCTTCCCCCTTCCTCACCCCCTGACTGTCGCCAATCTGTTCTGCATTCCTATACTTTGGTCATTTCAAGAACATTGTATAAATGGGATCGTACAGTTTGTAACCTTTGGGGAATGGTTTTTTTTCACTCAGATTCTCTGGAGACATCTAGGTGGTTGAGCATACCAATAGTGTGTGTTTTATTGTGGAGTAGTATTCTGTGATGTGGATGTACTGCAGTTTGTTTATCTACCCCAAAGGACATCTGTTTTTTTTTTTTTTTTTCCATTTTTTGGCTATTCATCATGAAGCTGGTACAAATATTACTAGAAAGGTTTCTGTGTGAACATAAATTTTCATTTCTCTGGGTTAAATGTCCAAGAGTAAAGGTGTGTTTAAGTGAAGATTATTCCATTCTGAAGAACTTCTTCACACTTTTGGAAGAATTCTTCCACAAGGGTATTCCTCTCTGACTTCCGCTGAAGGTCTGATTCTGAAGATAGAGTTAAGTAAGCACAGAAAATGTATTTGGTAGAGTCTCAGAGTGGATGAAGAAACTCATCAATGGACAATCATTGTGCTTTAATTTCCTTAATCATGTCTTAGGTTGATAAGTAAAGGCAAGTTCAAGCAAAACTTCATGAAGCATAAATACTTCATTAGAGGTTTTAAGGTATTACAAATGCCAGTTGGATTTTCTCAGAACTTTTGATTGTACCCATTAATAGTTATGTGAGCATATTTGAAATTTCTTTATTATATGCTACTTCTAAATAGAATAGGTTAAAAAATTATTAAAACAAAATCTCCCAGGAATGCTTTTAAGTAGATTTATGATTTAAGTTTAATTTTATATTTTAAAAATCTTTTGCCCTCCTTTGGCTTTTCTGCAGGAAAGAATGATTCATATTTTTTCTAGAATTGAAAATAATTAAAGTCTGATGATGTTTTTGAGAAGCAATTTATTATAGTACATTATGAACCTTACTCTCCTACAGTTGAATCTCACCAACATAGAATTTTAAAACACATCTTTATTTGAGCAGAGCACATTACTAAAAAGACCTGGGCAAGCTGACTGACAGACTGTGTGTAATATTCATCTACCTCCATGAAAACAATTTTATTATAGGATCTCACACCCATCAAAAGCAGAGTAGAAAGTTGTAACAATGTCAGGGACCTAAATGATATCCAGAGCAGTATTTAACGCTTTGCACTCGGATGTCGAGTGTGACTCAACACGGCTAGCAAAAATTGTAGAGATTAAAATTACTCTTTGAATGTATCAATAATTTGAAATATAAAAAAATCCAAATAAATAACTTTGTATGAAAAGAAACTCCAGTTTTTTATTCTACAGCCGCGCTTTGTAAAATCTAGGGTATTTAAAAAATTAAATCCCGAGTAGAAAAAGGAATCGAGAGAAAAGCAAGCGAGTGCAAAGGGTTAATATTCATTGAGTCCCAACAATGAGAGAGACCTTTTATGAAACACAGCAAGATAGCTGGTTCCTGTCCTTAGACAACCACCCTGTATATCAAACTAATATGGAAGTCTTTTGTTTCTTTATAAAAACAAAGCACAAGAAATTGTCATTTGGGAATGGACAGAATGATTAAATGAAAGCTCAAAATTTAAATTAACTGAAGCACTGTGCCCTATATATAGGTAGACAGTGAATGATTTTTTTATTATTTGATCTATTAATAGTTATGGACCATTTATTTAAACTTAAAATTTCATCAACCAGTTCAGATCATTTATTTTATAAAATTTAAACACTGTATGCAAAACTAGGTAGAAAACTAGGGAAAGTGGGTGGTATTTGGGGCAGTAATGAGTGTCCAGTGGAACTGTCCTACAGGTGTGCAGAAGTTATCAGGCTGCACATAACAGAAAATGTGATTAACGCGGCTTGAGCGGGGTTTGCCTGGCTTTCCCTGCCTGCAGAGTGAGAAGCATGAAAACAGGCTGTCCTTGCTGCCATTGCTCACAGTGCTGTCGAAGATACAGGTTCTTTCTAGCTTTCTATTCTGCTACCTTCCTGCACATGCTGGCCTCTCCTCTTTCGCAAGAGGACCCCACAGTTTTTAATATGGCTGCCAAGAAACCAGGTATCACATGCATCCAGGAAGAAGAGGGAAGAGGGAAGGAAAGATTCCAAACACATATGTTCCTTTTATCAGGAAATATTGTTCCTAGTTGTAAAGGGGGGTGGAAAAATGTCCACTTGGTCAAGGGGAAGAGCATTGCAATTATTGCCTCGGAATGATGGTTAATCACCTCCAAGAGTGAGCACATCGCTGACCCATAGAGAGACGTTCTGATACCAGAAACAGGGCAGATTAGTCATTGGTAGGAAGTTTATAGCCTTTCGCAGAGAAAGAGAAAAATTGAGTTGGTAGCAAAGTCTTCAAGGCTGTTTTGGTAGGTTTAGGAGTTTAGGCATCCTTAGCAAATAGGTAGCATTTCATATGAGTCTCCAGTTAATGCATTGGGCATGTCATTGCCTTAAACCATAGAGTATTCCTAGGGTTTTAGACTGCATTGTGATTATGAACATTTTTATGGTATTCTAGTTTTATGTCCTAGAAAAAAATGTTTGCCAGATAGGCCTTACAGAGGCAGACTTTTGCAACCTATTTAGCAACATAACCAGAAATAGTGTACCTATTTATCTACCAAAGGCAAATATATCCTAGACCAAGCAGCGTATATGTCTTCAAAATGTCATCAAGATTTGAGGCAGGAAGATTCTCTACAATCTGGCGGTGTTGAGTCCCTCCAGCCTATGCCCTTAAAGGATTTGTGAGCTCTCAGCAAACATATACAGACTTGGTGCCTCATGTGTAGATATGACATGAAAATAGCAAAGAGGTGGTTTTGGAATGCCATCTGATCTCCTATACACAGAATTTGCCTGTCTGTCCCACTGTGTCATGCTTAAAGTGTTCATTTAATCAACTCTCTCTTAAAATGTATTTAACTTATCATTAAAATACCAATGATATTTGGCCCAATATGGCAGATACTAGGAGGTCTGAAATATAATTTATAATATTTTGAAAAAGAAAAATAGTTATTTTAAGGAAAGTGCTACAAAGAAAGTCTCTTTGAGAGTTTAACCATCTATTTTCCTACTTAATGAACGTGTATGTGGATGGGCAGGTATCACCAATTTGGTGGTGAAATTGCTTCTATCTTTTTTGGTGCTATTAATAATTTTTAGTGATTATGTAAATTGGTTAAAGCTTTGATTATTTGGGGGCTTGTTTCCTTGTTGTTGATTTTAATGACTTTGTGATACGTTCTAGATCTTTGTAAGAAATAGGACCACCACTGGCATCAGTTTGTAAAACCTATAGTCCATGGTGGTTTCCTTATTTACAAACAAAAGGATGTAGGGGTATGTACAGAAGGATTCGGAGGCACTCTCAGGAAAGAAGCGGGGATCATTATGCCTTGACTCGTTTCTAGTATGTCCTGCTCCTTTCCTGTGGGAAAGCATGAAAATGTGGTGATTCGTTAAGACACATTAAGAAGGGAGTAGTGTCACTATGACCACTTCACATCTAGAAGCAAAATTGCCTAACTGCTGCTAAGGCAGATTTAATCAACAGGAACCAAGGCTTGAGGCAATGACAGATAAACAGAGGTACAAGTACTAAAGATATTGTTATTAAAAACATCTGGTGATTTTTTTAACTAACCTTAGAGCCTGAAATACAAGCATTTTGTCAGGACTCCTAGTGTTGTTCTGCTACACACACTAGAAATTAAGAACTTCTATAGTTAGGGGTTAGTTAAGGCAGTATAGGTCGAGAATGTACATTTTTGGACCAGTCACACAGGATCATCTACCTGTAACAATTGTGCCTCTAGATGAATTCTGTTGGTTACCTCAAAATCTCTGCACAATTTCATCCATAATAACCTTATTTCTTACACTGAGATTTTTCTCTAGTATTATGTGTGTTTTTAATCTTTTGTTTCTGTGGTATGCTGATCACTCACTTCAATTTTCTGTGGATTGCTTAAAATTGTAAACATAGATGTGTCTTTATAACTAAGGGTGGCTGCAGCCAGTGGTTAGGTCCAAAAAAGAATCAAAATCACAGGGGGTGCTGTTACATGCCATGGGGCAGGACCAAGTAGAAGGTTCCTTCCTTCCTCCACCCTTCCTTCCTTCCTAGATAGCTCACATCTTCTCTTTGTGTAGGCATTTTTGGGAACTGTTTATGCCCCTGGAATCATACAATATTTGACAAAAGAAAAAATAAAAGATAGGGAGATTCATAGCTGTACAGTTATTAATAGAACTTCCCACTTTTGACTCAATGCGCTTTCCAATACCAGGTGCTAGGTGGCAAAATAAAACAACACAACATTGTTTTACTGATATGTGTAGTTTCAGAAAGTGTTCAATTGAATCACAGAACGTAATCTAGGTAATCAAGAATATTTTGTCTATGAAAGAACAACATTGACACGTGTTCTTTATCTTGTAACTGGTTTAATGGGTCTACCCAAAGAATAGCTCTGTGATGATACTTCTGCTAAAAAGCTACCATGCTATTTATAGCTGCACCAATTAAGCTACTTCTGTTTTGAAGAGCACTGGATTCTTTATGAAGGGTGTCGACCCAGTAGAATTACATAATAAACATAATAAATAATTTTAAATCACTTTCACATTCAAATAGGTCCATGTTCTCAAAGCCCTTCAAAAGAGTCAGTGCTTACTATGGTGGGAGAGGAGGCGGTAGAGCCTTCTTGGGAATGATGTATTACAGAGAAGCTTTGCTCTCTGGACTCCAGGCCTCCTTTACAGAAAAAAAAAAAAAGAAAAAGAAAAAAGAAGAAAGAAAGAGAGAAAGAGAGAAGAGAGAGAGAGAGAAACACTTTGCTTACAGATGGAAGAGTCTTGGATTAGGATTTCATAATGCTGATGAATCTTCCACCTGGAATAATGAATGTGAACTGTACATTCAGGGTAAAAATAACATAAGTTCTGAGATTCTCTAAGTTGCTTCACATGACATGTTCTAACTTATACTTTAAGCTTGTCTGCTTGCAAATATCTCTTAAATAGCAAAGCTATATATAAATGAGCCCATTTATTTTGGATGACTGGTTACAGCAGTAATGCATGCCATTTCCATCATCTTATAGGTCTAATTTAGCTGGACTGAAACGATGTCATTTTTTTTAATGATGGGATTAACTCTGACAGTTGTTGAGGTGTAGGCATTCTGCAGCTTCCAGAGTCCTTAGAACTCTCTCCTATTTTGTGTGTAGGGGAGTTGAGACTTGGATTCACAGGAAAACAAACACCAGATCTAGTTTGCTTTAGATTATTATCTGTTAGCTGATGTGTTTGAAGATCTGGTTGAAAGTGTTGAGGACTCTGCATGCAGAGGTTGCTTTGGCTGCCACAGGCAGCTTCTTGTTCTGTTGGGCTTGCTAAATCTCCTTACAGAAAACAGCCATGTCCTGTTTATCAGGTTTTAAAAAACTTATTTTTCTCAGTGCTATATAAAATGCACAGCTATTGTTTTCCTGTGTGTGAACATGCCTTTTTTCTTCAGTATAGCAAACAAGGCAGCCTCCCTTCGAATGTAATCCAACCCCTTAAGGGCAAATATTCTGTTCATCTTTTATGTGGGTAATTACAGGTATTCCTGCTATGATTTATAAAATTATAGGAAGTTTAATTTTTCTTGGTTGTGAGTTTTGAGCATAGAAAGTTGCCTGACTAGTTCCAAGGCTTTGGTCTCAAATCTGTTGCAATATAATATAATTTTTTAACTTTAAGGCTCTATTCTTTCCACCACCATGATGGCAGTGGAAGAGTTTAAACTTGAAAAAGGAATGAGGGTCCTTCAGGTAATTCTGACTTTTTTTTAAATTTCAAAGTATTATAGGGGTATAAATATTATTGGTTACATGGATCACTTTTATAATGCTTAGTCATGGTTACAAGGCAATTCTGATTTTAGTTTAGCTGAAGGATTTTGTTTTGTTGCTGTTCGTACAGCACACACACACTGGAGTTCAGTGACCAGCAGTTTACCATAGGTCTTAAAATATTCATTGTGAGAATCAGGGTTAGGCTATTTATCCCTACTACCCCTGTGTGCTAGCTTATAAACAAAAGGTTTTACCCAAACACAATTAAAATATAAATAAAGAAATGGTATGTTTTAATCATGCTTTGCTTCAGTAATAAATTTTTCTTTAATGTTAGTAACATTGTGTTTTCCATCCTTGAATAATTCACACATTTTGTTGCCAGCATATCTTCACCATAAAAGAGGTTAAGATAAATCATTAGATGGTTTTAGGAAAGTCAACGTAAAATTAAACATACTATTTGAAACAGAGTCTAAGTGCACACTCTGTGTGTATTTAAATTTCTCATGTGAGGAGTAGTAAGTCTTTGGCAGTAAGTTTTTTGAATGTAGTCAAATATGGCTTTTCCCAGGGAGCAGAAGTAAAGAAATTCAAACCTTGTACAGGTTTTACCTGGATTCTGGCATGATCAACTGAGATAAGGTGATATAGGATAAAGTTGACAAGAATAGTTTTTTTTGAAGAAGAAGAAGAGGAAGAGGAAAAGGAGGAGGACGAGGAGGAGGAGGAGGAGGGAGAGGAGGAGGAAGAAGAAGAGGAAGAGGAGAAAGAGGAAGAGAAGGAAGGAGGAGGAGGAAGAGGAAGAGAAGGAGGAAGAAGAGGAAGAGGAAGAAGAAGAGGAGGAAGAATAAGAAGATCTTTTGGGCACAAATATAAATGAGATGTATTATTTCCAGATTGACCCAAGGAAAGAGGAAAAAGGCTATTATTATTATTGATTTTTTAAATAAATCTAAAATACTTTAAACAGGACCAGTCATTTAATAAACAGAAATAACATTTACAGCCTCACTACCTACATCTTCCCTGTAGCAGGTGACAGGATGTGTAGCATTATCAGGGCCAGTGACATCACACAGCCTTTGTTTTGAGGGGTTTCTGCCTTTCTTTTCCCCCATGTGCCCTTGTAGCTTATCTCTTCTAGCATATTGAAGTAAAATCTTCCATATCAATGTGTTTCCTTTCTCATCTATTATTACTAAAGTAAATTATATATAAATTAATATATAATTAACATAATTTGTTACATTAATTAAGATAATGTTAATTTTTAAAACAGTAATGCATTCCCAGTATAGAAAACTTATAAAGACACAAAGAAGCGATAACTGTGGATAGTTCTATATCTTTTATTGCTACAAATTAAGAGGACCAGGTGCCCATATGCTGATCCCTGTCTCTGCCTTGGCATTCTGCCTGTCCTGTGGTCCGTTAGACATCCAGACCTGAGCTCTGCTGTCCAACCTGCCTGCAGTTGTTCTTGCTGTCATCACTCTCTTACATATTCTGTGGCCCTAAAACCCGATCATCTCCCTCCTGAACATCACCACACTTGGACGCTGCAGGAGTGTCTTGCTTTTTGCTGCCCTCACACCTGGCACGAGCCCGTGAAATATTTAATGTCCAGGTTGCCCCTCACGGAGTCCACAGTTTACAACTGTTAGTGCCTAACTCCTTTGGCCCCCAGTACCAATTTTCTTTGAAAAAAGTCCTGCCCCTGAAAGTCTTGGGATCAGATTGGTTTGCTGTCTACCCAGCATGGCCTGAAACCATGTCTGTCTTTCCAGTCCTGGGAAGTCCACTTCACGGTGAGAAGTCTTTCCTTGTTAGCCCTCAAAGTGTACCTGACTTTCTCAGGTGGCTCAGCCTCCATGGGTAACTCTCTGGTATTATTTGCTTTATAAGTGAAAACTAAAATATAGATGGAAGCATTAGTGTGCCATCTTCTCTTTAAGCAAATAAAAATTGCCCAATATCATCCCTCCCCTAAAGGAATAACAAATGCTACCTAAATGCAGTTATTTCCTTTTAGTCTGTTTTTCTATGCACATTTGTAAATAGGTATATCCTACAGACTGAATGTATATGTCCATCCAAAATTCACATATTGAAACCCCAATCCCCAGTGTGATAGTGTTTGGAGATGAGCAGGCCTTTGGGAGGTAATTAGGTCATGAAGGTGGAGCCCTCTAGAATGGGATTAGTGCCCTTATAAGAAGTGACAGGGAGAAACAGGTGTGGAGGCTCATGCCTGTAATCTTCAGCAGAAGGATCGCCTGAGGCCGGGAATTTGAGGTTGCAGTGCACCCTAGCTGGGGTGACGGAGTGAGACCTCATCTCAAGAAAAAAAAAAGCGAAAGGAGATCATTTTCTCTCTCTCTCTCTGCTCTCCACCATGTGAGGACACAGCAAGAAGACTATACAGCTGAGAGAGATCCTGTATCAGAATCTGACATGCTGGCACACTGATCTGGAACTTCTAACCACCCAGTCTAACGTATTTTTGTTACAGCAGCTCAGACTAAGACAATATAGCTTTACAACTGGGTATTTTTATGCAACTGCCCTGAGTTAGGGCATCCAAGACAGAGGCAATCAAATGACCCTCCCTGGCATGCCTTTGGTGGACAGAACTTAGATTCTGTCAGTGGACAGCTGGGCAGCCTATTGACATAGATGTCCCACGGGAACAGAAGGACCTCTTAGGAAGAAACTAAGGCCTTAAGACACTTTTACTTTTTAGTTTAAAAGTTATTAAAAACCTGCAGGATGGACGGTGGTAATGTTGACCAAGTTCAGATGTAAAAAAGGCCTACAGAAATGCCCCTGTGAGAAAGAATACATTAGAAGGGTGTGAGTATGTGAAACTAACATAAAAAAATGCATCAAGGCAAGTTTGGTGCTGGTTTTATGAAGAGCTTCACTTTGAACCTCTCCAAACCCTATCATTTTGATAGCCAGTTTGCCTCATAGAAGTGGGCATATGAGTGAATCCAAAAAGTTGCAGCTTTGGGAGTTCAAGCCAGATTTGACAGAAGTTATCTTACTTCATCGTTAAGAGCTCCTTTGCCTGGGCCAAAGTCTGTGCTGGAAGGTCTGGCAAAGTCCAGAGTATGCGTTTCAGCTCGAGTCCATCTCTGAGGGTTACTTTGGCTCTCATGGTAGCCACAGCGGTGAGCGCAGGCTCCAGGGACAGCCAGATGTGACCCATTCAGCAGGCACCTTCCGGGCATCCGACATGGGCACCCAGCCTCCAACATGGAACACAAAATGGCAACATGGAAGAAGGTTCTGGAACAACCAGCACTGAGAGCAGTCATTATGGAAACCAAGAGGGAACATTTAGCTTTGGATGCATTGGCAAGACGAGAGCAATCCATAGCGATACTTTGTGCAGAATAAGCAGTGGGGGAATAATCAGAGATACTGGGGCAAAGAATTCAAAAATAGACTGGGAGACTTGGAGTTGGACTTTGAATTTTACTGCAGAGTGGCATTGTTTGTATCTCAACACCAGTTACACATTGAACTCACTGGCCATATGCAAAATTTTATCTTGTGGGTATCTCCCTAAATTACTAAAGGATTTTCAGAATCATGAGTTTGAATAACTCTGCAATAGATACATTTGCATATTGAGGTGCTTGATATGAAACAAATGAGAAAAAACAGACACATTGTAGAATCTAGTCTCAAAGATATTTCTTCAGTGTGTACAGAAGACAGAACACAGCCTCGAGTCAGAGACCTATGTTCAAATATGGTTCTCTTCTTTCTGGCTGAGTGATTACGTTCAAATTATTTAAACTTTCTGAGCCTCGATTTCATCTGCAAAACAATGATAATCATATCTGCCTTATAGGATGCCTGTGAGGATTAAATAAGATAATGAACATTTGAAAAATCTAAGTAACAATAGGCAACCAATGCAAGGTAGCTATTGGAATGTTTTCTATGCTGGCAAATTATTTCTCCAAATTCTCATTTCAGCAGGGTTTAAATTATACCACTAATGAGGCAGCTAAATAAGGCACAGATTTTTTGATGATGATTTTTTAAGAGTTCTTCCTGTTTTTTTTTTTCTTTTTCTTTTTAATGACTAAAAGAAAAGAAGAACTGAAAACAAACTCCTCGTTTGATACCATCTTTCTCCAAATATCATTGCACAATTGTTGGTTGGCAACATTGCATTGGTTTAAAAAATACTATAGAAAGTGCAACATGTCAAAGCAAATATCTAAGTGAATGAATTGCTTCTACAACACTCAGAATTCCATGTAGGTAACACCACAATGAAATATTTTATAATGTTAAATAATACTTATTTCAATAATTTTGCTTTTTAAAAATTTAAGTCTATAGATATAGTATTTCTTTTAACCTAGGTTTTCAAATGGAAAGTAGAGAAGGTAATTAAAAAAATTATTTGGCTCAAGCCTGTAATCCTAGTACTCCGGGGGGCCAAGACGGTGGATCGCTCAAGGTCAGGAGTCCAAAACATCCTGAGCAAGAGCGAGACCCCATCTCTACTAAAAATATAGAAAGAAATTAATTGGCTAACTAAAATATATAGAAAAAATTAGCCGGGCATGGTGGCGCATGCCTGTAATCCCAGCTACTCTGGAGGCTGAGGCAAGAGGATCGCTGAGCCCAGGAGTTTGAGGTTGCTTTGAGCTAGGCTGATGCCACAGCACTCTAGCCTGGGTGACAGAGTGAGACTCTGTCTCAAAAAAAAATTATTTGGAAAACAAACCTCTAAGGAAAAAGACATTCATGATTCTCAGGACAAAGGTGGCCCTTGGATTGGCATCTGGGAGCTAGTCTACATCATGGAAAATGCTTGTCTCTTATCCAGAGTTTTTCGTTTGTTTTCAAGTACAAGTAAATTTAGTATTTGCAATAATGAACACTATGTATTTTTTATTATTGAGATATATTAGTATTTGTTTCAAAATGTTACTTAATATGTATTTTTCATTATATTGTTTCTCGACGTTTTGGCGAAGATCAAGTGTAGTATTGTTCACTATAAAAGTAATAGATGTTTCTGGTAGAAAATTTGGAAAATTCAGATAAATAAAACAAAGGAAATAAAATCACCCATAATCCCATCAGTCAGAGATAACTATGTATTTTTGTCTTTTCAAAAAGCATTTATACCAATATATACCTATATTTAAGCAAAAACACACAATCACATATTTATAATTTACATTACAAATGTGTTTTGAACATTTGACCATGTTGCTTAGTGCTTTTTCATTTCCATCATATGAATAAATGGCAGTTTATTTAACCAATCTTCTATCACTAAACTTTTAGCTTTTTACTAATTTCTACCCATTGCAAATAATATTTTTACAAACATTTTTGTGACTTTTTGCAGACAACTGTGATTTTGTTTAGCATGAAATTGTGGGTCAGATGTGATACGCAAAAATCTTGAACTGTTACAAATCGCCCTCCAAAAGAAAGTTACAAAATGATATTCCTTTTAGTCCTTCAGTGCATATTTCCTCAAATCCTCAACAGTGGTGATTGTTATTTCTTTTACTAAATTGACAATAAAATGCACATGATTTTACATTTGTCCTTGTTTAATTATTTGTGTGATTGATTATATTTTATTGTATTTACTTATCTATTACTAATTTTTCAAGGTACCCCACATGAATGTACAAGTGTTACAGTGTTAAAGTTTAGCATTGAATTTGGAGAAAGTGTATGCCACTTGCATTCCCTACTTTTATAAGTCAAAACTTTGCTTTTTACGGCCCCTCTTTGTTTGTTTGTTTGTTTTTTGTTTTTTCTGTACAAAGAAGATGTCTTAATTACCAAAGCTATAGGTTATGTTCTCTCAAATAATTTCAAGGCTCTCAATATTCAACAAATTATATTCCATGTCGTGAAAAATTTTCACTCATCATAACCTGATTTGCACTGACATGCAACGCTCTTCCTTGGCGAATGCCTCCTGTAGTGAAGTGCCTTCAGGTTGCTCCATATTTTTGAAATAGGTGCAACATTTCTGGCATAATTTCTTAAGGTTAGTGGTCATAATTTTGATCCCATCTATTCCAGCAGGGCCAGTTGGATGAAGCAACCCTGGGCAGGAAGCAGTTTTACATGGGCGGCTCTTTATTGTAGAACAAAATGGGTCTGTCGCCAGGAGTGAAGAGAGGGGGAGCGAGGGGGAGGAAGGGAGGGTGGGAGGGAGGAAGGGAGGGAGAGAGGAAGAGGGGGATGGAGAGAGGAGGAGGGGGAGGGAGAGGGGGAGGGGG
>VSMD01043905.1:74290-105045 GCA_008750895.1 Mirza zaza
GAGAGATGGAGAGAGGGAGAGGGGGAAGGGAGGGAGAGAGGAAGAGAGAGAAAAGTCCCTCTTTGTATAATAGCATCTCATGGAATTCCTTCAGTGAAGGAGTCATAGTTTATATTATAAGGAACTGAAAATTGACTTGATTTGGAAGTTCAAATAGTAGATCAAATCCATGGCTTGCGCTATTTAGAAAAAGATTTGCTGAAATTCAAAACTTCATAAATCTACATCACTTGGAATTATTCCTGTACCTTTCATCTATAGATCTGTCGAGACTAAAAAATAGTAAATGTAAATATTATTATTTATCATTCGGAATCTTTGAATGGCGAACGTAAAGGGAATCAAAGTTCTAGTTCAGCAACTTAGTCAATTCACAGAGGAAGAAGTCCAGGCTTAGTGCTATGGAAAGCTTTTAGACTCTAGAGTTAGACATCTGTGTCCAAATCCTGGTTCTGCCACTTATCAAAGGTATATAGAAGGAAAATGGAGCTAATCTCTTTGGGGTTTGGTTTTGCCATTTTTCAAACATGTTAATGTTAACTGGTTCATTGGACCATTGTGAGATCAGTTTGTCTCCTGTCCTTTTAAAGACTTGCCCAGAATCACTTAACTAGTTAGTCAGACAGAGCAAACTAGAAGCCTTATCCCTTGATTTTTCCTCATGTGCTCCGTTCACTATATCATGATTCCTTTTCTAGCCAAGGATGTTGAGATATATCCTATTAAGGCACATCATTGTAATTAAAAATAGACTGGAATAAAACAAGGGTGTATTAAATACTGTTGTTTGATCCAATCCACTATCAATGCTGGTGGATCAACTGTAGACCACCAGGTGTATACTTGCAATGGAACTAGTTGGACTTATCACTAGATGATGAAGGAGACCACACACTATGGGAAAAGTGGAGCATTTCAGTAAGAAGATGTTTGAAAGGATTATTATAGGATCTGGACTCAGGTGATTTGGGGCGAGGGTTTAAAGAAGTAGCTTTCCTCTTGAATGGATACTATCAGGAAATGCAGGTAAATCTGTCATTGCTTATTTTAAAAATCTCATCTGTAAGGTGGCAAAATAAAGGGAGGCTACAGCCAAAACTGAGAAAGAAGCAGTTACTCATATTAGCCAGGATTTGAAGATGTTTGGAATTTTCGTGGTTTGGACAATGACCTTGTTTATGTGCTTAGACAAGACTGTGGAATGGTGGTGTTTTTCTCACTTTCTCTTGGTGGCTCTTGTTGGTGATTTGGAAGCCTGAGTATGCCCAACAGGATAAGACCAAGGCCTATTTGTAAACACTGGGCTCACTCTTCACAACATGAAGGCCTGGCTATAGGTGTCAGGCCAGTTTTTGGATGTCAAAAGCTGCTTTTGTTTTTCTCTCTGCATCTCCTTTCTCTCTGGCCCACCTTTCTACAGGAACAACTTTCTACTCTGGAAGAAAATTATGGCCAAAAAAGACACACACAGAAGTTTCCTGGGAGCGTCCTAACATAACTTGTACTTTCACGCACTGTTACCACCTCTTCTCCCTGCACATCCTCTTTCTTCCTGTTAGAGGACGTAATTATCAAAGTTTCTCTGAAACTGTGAGGGCAAGTTCAAGAAGGTCTCAGAGAATCTGGCACCCCGATCTGCTGAGCCAGCCCAGCACCGCTAACTCTCAATATGGGAGAAAAATACTTTCCAATTTTTTAAGCCTCTCTAGTCATGCCTTCTGTTTGTTACCTGTAGCTGAAGGCATCCCCCAAACATTAGTATTCATGTTCATAATTTACTAAACTAGACACTCTTCTGGCAGCCAGATTTTTATAATGGCTCAGAGCATGTTACATTTAGAAATGCAGCTTGGCAATTATCACTGCCGCCCTGTCCCCGCCCCACTTTTTTTTTTTTTTAATTAGACTTAGGTGAATAAATTACTGTTCTTTCTGCTTCATAAGGTTTGTCACTATTACTTCATTCAGATGCAATTGCTTTCTTGGTTTCAGAATCCTGCATAAAAAACAAAGCTTTAGAAACCTTCCAGATTAAGTTCAACAGAAAGAAGTGTGGGCATATTTGTAGACTTGATTATTGAAAGGGTGGATACAGCTGTAAACCTAATTGCTGGATAATTGTGACTTCACCATTGTAATTTGTTGGGTCCCATTCCCATTGTGATTTGTTAAGCTTAACAATGTATCGGTTGGTTTTAATGATCATTGACTTAGAGATGAAAAAGACTCTGTCCCTAGTTATGCCGCACCACAGCGGTTAGAAGGTTAGACCTCATCATACAGAATCAATGCCCACTGGAAAACTGAATGTGTTAGGAGGTAAGGATGAGGATAATAGCTAATTACTATTAATATTCAGTGTGCAGGGAAACTAAACCACAGGGCCAGTAGGAATCCAATGCCTGCTAGATGTTAGATAAGAGCTCTTAATAATAAAAGATAAGTGAAAAGGTTCAGGGAGACTTCATATATTGACAGCTGGGATGTGTACGTTGAAAATTATGAGCCTGTGGTCAGAATAAATTTTGTTCTGGCTGAAACATATTTTTCTCTATCCAGCAACTGGTAATAATTCTACAAGTGATTCTTTTTAATCTCCTTCTGCACCTTATACATAATAGGTACAAAATAATTGTTGTTCAAGAAATGCTTCAAAATATATTAAAACAGGGCTCTAAAGACTGGTTTAACTTCTGCAATAGTGATAATAATTTATAAACATATTCTGCATAAACAGTAAATTATTTAGCAAATCACAATTCATATATAATAGATACATTACTATGTAAAATATAGTAATGTTCACTGTGGCTAACATAAAATATCCAGACACAGGGAAATTTAATAATTTATGGGGAAGATTCTTGTCCACTTAATTAACCAGGATGTGAATCTTGTGTGGAGTGTTGACTATGCTGTGAAAACGTGTCACTGCGTGAGACAGACCAGCGTCTCTCTTTCTCAAGAAAGACTTAATAGTAAATCATAACAAAATAGTTTCAAAATATAATTTTAGTATCTTACACTTGAAATGTCTATAAAACTGATTTTTCCTCCATTTCTTATAGGCATATGAAACAGTCCACCCAAAAAAGTGATCCATATAAACCGAATCCATTTTTGCAAAACTTTCTATCATCTAGCTTAATAGGCAACATTTAGATTCTCATTTTCTTCTTCACTTTGCTGTGATATGTTGAAGTGAATGAATAAAATCTGGCCCCACACAGATGTGTAGGTATTGCTTATTAGAAGACCAATATTCCTTCTTTTGAAGAGTGTTTTAATAGTCTTTTCAGATAATTGTGGCTATTCTTTGATACTATATTGTAACTCAACAGGTGATAATTTTTTAAGAGCATTGCAATGTAGAATCTGAAACCATACCAATGAGCTTTTCATACTCTAGTACATGAAAATCCATTGGTTTCCTTACACATTAAATCGATCTTTTACCTATGCATGATTTTGTAATATCTTGCATTAATTATTTGAAAAATATTTGTTTCACTGAGATATGTTGTTGGTACATTTCATTATATAATATTTGAAAGAATCACATTTGTTAATATCATCCCTGATCTCCTCAAAAAACTCTTTAAGTATTCAGAAGCTGTCAAGCTCATGGTAGTAGATACAAGTTATCCAAAAATTCTAATTCTCACTCGAAAGCTGGAATTTTATCATTGGCAACAAATACTGTCAGGTTGTTTTCCTTCATGTGACAGCCTCATTTCATTTATTTTCAAGAAAATGACTGCCAAATACCCAAGCATGAATAACCATATTTTGTGTATCACTTGTTCCTTCAAGTAAAAATGGTATCCATGAAAAAGAGATGAGTTTAATTTGCTACTCAAACAATTTGCACATTGCTTTTTCTCAAGATATCCATTGTGTTTGAGTAGGTAGCAGTGCTTCATGTATTCTTTCCTTTTCATCCCATAGAATATTTAAAAGATTTGTGTAAGATTTAACAGAATGAATGATTTTTACTGATTCATAAGGGCATTTTTAAGTGAAATTTTTTTAAAAAACTGTGAGATTATGGTGATGAAAATGATACAGTGTGCAATGATATAATAGTGATATGACACATGATATAATTTGGTAATTTTTCCTGGATTTGTGCTAAAGTACCAACAGTTTTACTCACCATTGGTGCAAATGTCAACACAATGAAAAAGGCAAATATCTGTTAGTATTATTATGAAAATAATTTTGACCTCATGAATCCACTAGAAGTGTCTTTGGGATTTCTAGGGTTTTATATAACACTCTTTGAGAACTATTGCTTTCAGGGATATGTTTTTAAAGAATCACGGTATTAGTATGTGAGAGCTTTTTTTTTTTTTTTTGAGACAAGGCCTTGCTCTGTTGCTCAGGCTAGAGTGCTTTGGTGTCAGCCTAGCTCACAGCAACCTCAAACTCCTAGGTTCAAGCAATCCTCTGCCTCAGCCTCCTGGGTTGCTGGGACAAGAGACATGTTCCACCATACTCGGCTAATTTTTTAAAAAATTTTTTGCAGAGATGAGATCTCACCCTGGCTCGTGTTGAATTCCTGGCCTCAAGCTGTTGCAGAGGATATCCCAATGAAGGGAGCAAAACCCCTGAACTCGCCAAGTGGGTTCTTGGCTTCACACTGGAAAGATTTTGAGAGCCAGCCAAATATCCCCAGCAGTTTATTGAGAGACAGACAGACAACAGATCCTACTCCACAGACATTGCCCTAAGAAGGGGCAATGGTAACATTTTTAAACGTTCAAAGACCTCGTTAGGAAATAGTCTTAAGTGACCAGCATTGCCTTGAGATCAGGCCATACAGGTGATCACAAACTGCTTTCACAGAAAGGTGAACACAGTTTGTAAGGCACCCGGCTTAGTGACTCATCTATCTTTGAGCGGTCCCCGCCAGACACCTGCTCACCACCTCCTTGTGCAGAGAGGCCCGGTCTGGCATTGGCCGGTGGCTACACTCAGGCACTCTTGGCCTTCCTGTTCTGCCGCGTTCCTGTGTTGAAGTGACCTTCACACCTCGGCCTCTCGACATGCCAGGATGCTAGGTGTGCTCCGCTGCGCCATGCCAGGGATGCACTAGCTCTTACTGGCTTCCTTTGCTAAGATGTTTCAAGGAAGACATGAGCTCGGAAAGAATCGGCCAGTTTTCAAGCCAGATAGAAAATGATAGAATCATCCAAACACTTGTAGTAAAAAACAGTGGAAATTCAACTGCTTCCAGATCCCCAGTGGGGCCATGAAGTCCCAGGAAGACTTTATAGTTGAACAATGTGACTTGGTTTTATGGCAAAGATCAGATTAAGGGAGGGTGAAGAGAAGGAAAGAGAAAGACCTGAGAATTATACAGCTACTCTGACACAACCAAGGTTTTGAAGAACTTGTGTTGTTAAGAAATCCAAAATACCAGATTAAAACACCTTTTCTTTTTTTTAAGACAGAGTCTTGCTTTGTTGCCCAGGCTAGAGTGAGTGCCGTGGCATCAGCCTAGCTCAGAGCAACCTCAGACTCCTGGGCTCAAGCAATCCTCCTGCCCCAGCCTCCCGAGTAGCTGGGACTACAGGCATGTACCACCATGCTCAGCTAATTTTTTCTATATGTATTTTTAGTTGGCCAATTAATTTCTTTCTATTTATAGTAGAGATGGGGGTCTCGCTCTTGCTCAGGCTGGTTTCGAACTCCTGACCTCAAGCAATCCGCCCGCCTCGGCCTCCCAGAGTGCTAGGATTACAGGCGTGAGCCTACGCACCCTGCCTAAACTGCCTTTGATTGAGCTACAAAATCACCTTTTGGCTTTCAAACTTTTGGTTATACTCATTTCAGCTGTGGCCAAAGGGAATACTTGAACAATAAGAACTCCCACAGGGAAGGGCCTAGCCCGAGGAGGAAAAGGAGGAAGGAATTACTTGCAGGAGGGGAGTTAAAATTTACTCAAGTCAGTCACCGTCTCTCCAGGGTAGGGAACTTCAGAAGGCCTGAACATAGGATTTCTGAATTGCTGCTGGCTAGTGAACACTACGTGTCTCAGAACTCTCTTTTTGGAATGGGAGTTTTAATTGCAGTTACCCCTGTCTCTGCTCCACTTTTGTCCACTGACCAAGCCCATAGCCAAACTCCAACCCCCTCTTCTCACCTGCTTGCCTGATACAAGGTCTGGTGGGGCTTCCCAGCCACGCAGAGGTGGTGTGGTCACTAGATGGGAGAAGCCTGACTCCCCTGAACGAAGCAGATCCCGTCTGACAACCTGCGCGAGATGATGACGTGACAAGGAATGTCTTTACCGTGCGAAACTGCTGGGATTTCTGTTGTAACACGCATCGTAGATGTTCGTTATCACAACACATAGACGACTCTGAATAGTACAGAGGCTATTCTGTTGATCTACACATGAGGAATTCAACTAAGGCAATTGCAGAGGTAAGAAGAAATACATACTTTAGAGGTAGACTCACTAGCCTGTCACACACTGGTGGGCTGCAAGAGCAGAGTGAGGGAAAGCAAGGAGCCTGGGATGTGTTCTAGGTTTTTAGCTTGGGTTGAAGTGGGTGGAGTTTTGGTGGCACCAAGAACAACTCAGAACAGCCGGGTGATGTCCAATAGACAGGAGCAACATGCAGGCTGAGAGCTGGGACAGAGGTGTGAGAAGGAGGCATATGTAGGGTAATCATTACTCACAGGTGATGGGTAAAGCCATGGGGAAGGAGGAAAGCTGGATGTGATTTGTTGGAGAGAGCGTTCCAAGGGAAAAGAGCTCAGAGGTCATTTAGTTAATAGCAGAGAGAGTAGAGTCTGCAAAAAAAGTGACAATGAACACCCAGAAAGGAATAAAAATGGCAGAAAAGTGTAGATCACAGAAACCAAATGAGGAAACATTTGAAGAATTGTGAAACAGTAAGGAATCAAATATTGTAAGGGCCCAAATAGGGTAAGAGCTAAATATTTATGAGATTTTAAAATGAAGAGAATATGGGTGACCTTCATGAAGATCATTTCAATGGAACTTTGATGTCAAATTCAGATCACTATGTAACAAGTGTCTTTTAATTTTATAGATGAAAAAACAGACTGAGAAGTATTAAATCTTGATCATGGTCAACAGAAAATCTTGGAGTTTGGCTTTGAATTCTTGCCTATCCAATACCACAACCCATGCCCTTCTGCTCTGTGAAACTGAGTCAGAAAAGCTTGTTAACTAAGGGTCAATTCAGATATTTTATTTTGATTATAATGTTGCTAAAGCAGGGTAAAATAGAAGCCTCATTGAAATTATAGGATGAATATTTATTTTCAGAGAGCAAAGTATAGAGAGGTGACTAATGTTCTATCGGATTTTCTGAGAGAACATTCTCTCCTCCCCTCCTCCCCTCTTCTTTCCCTTTTAAACTGATCGTATGAATAACACTGGCAACCAGGAATTAAGTTTTACATAATACAAATGGGTTAAATTTTATATTATGAATATGAAGAACTACTATGTAACTGGGATGGGAAGAAAGTTTGTAAGAGATTTTGGCCACAACTATCTGAACTCTATCAGTATCCTATTTTTCTAAAATGGGGTTATTTTGGTTTTAGAACACAGGATGTATCCATCTTCTTAAATAACTTCTTCCTAAAACTATAATTTTTTAGGTGACAGAAGTTTTTCCCTCTTATAAAACTTAATTGGCAAGATCAAAGGTTACAAGAGTGTAATAGCTCCTTTCATGTCGACCAAATATATTTGCAATTCTGTATTTAAAGCATAAAACCAAAGCCAAAAACAGACCCAAATGTTTTTAGGAAATTTATCTTATTTTTTCTGTAGGAAACATAAAGGTTTATGTTACCCTCAATGCTGTCCTACAGCACTGTCTAAAAATAAGCCTCTTATTATCAAATTAAATGAAAGACATGTGGAAACCTGAGCAAGCATTTACTCTTGTGAGCCGAGGTGTCTGCAAAGCTTGTGTGGGAAATTTTGAATGAAATGAAGGAAAGCAATTGGCACCATTTAAATCCAGTATTCGTTAAATTTTACCATTTTTATACAAAGGAAACTTTTTGGTATGTACTGATTTCTTAATCTGGAATGCCAGCTAAAATATTTTCATTTAGATATGTTATTTTTAGTAGTGAAGGGCCTTCCAATTGGGGACTCAGCACATAGAATTTAGAGTCTACATAAAGTCAAGATATTGAGAGTCAGCACTATTAAACATAAACCTCGATACTGCCCTATTTCAGTTGCAATTTTTAATAACATAATTCAGTGTTATTTGTCCCCTTTGCATTTCTATGGCAACTATTTCTGTGGAAGTTATGTGTTTGGCTAAAATTCTCCAGTAGAATAGAAAAGCATCATTTGTAATTTTTATCTGAAGGCTGTATTGTAGTGGTGAGAAATTGAGAAAGATCCTGCCTTCTATGCATACAATTTTTAAAAAGCTCTGTACCTTACACACATACATGTGTGCACACACATATTTATATGTCCAATTTTATGGACATTAACCACCATCTCATTACTCACATTCTTTTAAAGCAGGGTAGCAGATCATAGATAATTTCCTCTTAAAAATTAGTTGAGAGAAAACAATTTAAAAAGAAAGAAGAAACACCTAGCCCCATCCCGAAAAATCTGTTATTTTTAAGTTGCACATGTGGATTCTTGTAAAAGATACATAGAAAAATGTATCTATCGTGTACCAATTACACAATGTGTAACAGAGTAACCCGATTATGTTCTACATTTTAAGAGATACTACTTTGTAATGCATACTGCCACATAGAAAAGTTAAAGAAAACAAAAAATGCTTATGGGGGAACCCCCCCCCCAAAATCTAAGTTTATTTTTGTTTTTAAGTTTATTTCTACAGCAACTTTAAAACATTTTGTTTGGCTGTTATCAATAATAATTCTATCAATTAATTCATAAGATCCAAAGCCTTCTGCTTATGAAGTTGAGTATCTGAAGAAGTGTAGATTTCTGGTCAATATTTTTCAGAATCTATTATACGCTGGAAGAAAAGTGCCACCGCTTCTGAATCTCAGGACTGTAACACATTTACAGAGACAAACTCACACATTGATTTTAAGCCATATTTTCTGAAATTATAAAATAATAAGCATGTTTATATACAGATGACAAAATGCTAAAACTTTGGTTTTTAAAATTAGAATCGTGGCTGTCTTTCATGGTCATTAGTTATAGACAGTAAAGTCAAATTAAACAAATATCTAGTAATTTTACAATACTTGTTTTATTCATTTATTGAACAAACATTAGTTATTTACTTTGTGGCAAGGTGGTATGCCATACCCCTGGGTGCATAACAATGGCTTAGCCACTCAACACTTTCTGAAACTTCAGGATCGATTCTTACTGTCACTATGAAAGATAACCATTTGGTGCACAAACTGAGTAAAACAACAACACAAAAAGCAAACAAAACAAAACTCTGTATCAGTGAATTACAAAAACTACTATTTAACTAGGTTGGGACCAAAGGTTGGAAGAACTCTTGGCCACAATTATCTGAAAAGAACCCAAAATGTCAAGCTGACCTCTTAATGGTGACTGGCTGGATATCAAGGTTCAGTGGTTTGTTCCTGATGTTCATTCAAACATTTGGACATTTGTCCAATATTTAGCTAGAACCTTTTCTCATGTGGTTTAGAAAAGTATAAAGTTTGACTTGCTACAGAACATTTATGATTCTGTTTTTATCACATGGAACAAATAAAAACAGTCCATATTTTAAACGTATTCCCTTAAGTTCATATGGGGTTAAAGTAGCATGAGGCTATAGTTATATAGGAGCCATCGTTGATAGCAAGAACTCTGCCCTGTGAATTCAGAACTGGAGAGACAGAAAATAAATAATATTGTGACAGTCTGTGATGGACTTTGTGAAAGAAAGAAATGACTTTCTTAAATGGTAGTGTCTAGGGCTGTAACAAAGGTAGGGAAGAGGCAGAGCAGGACCTCCGTGAAGGGGTAATATATAAACTGAGATCTGCAGGATGAGGGGTTATAGGAAGAGCCAGAAAGAGGATCTTCTAGGTAAAGAGAAGAGAAAGTGTAGCAATACAAAGTGAAAGCAAAGCCAAGCGCAGTGGCTCACACCTGTAATCCCAGCCCTCTGGGAGGCTGAGGTGGGAGGATCCCTTGAGCTCAGGATTTCAAGACCAGCCTGAGCAAGAGCGAGACCCCCATCTCTATTAATAATGGAAAAATTAGTCAGGTGCAGTGGTATGTGCCTATAGTCCCAGCTACTTGAGAGGCTGAGGCAGGATGATGGCTAAGCCCAGGAGTTTGAGGTTGCTGTGAGCTAGGCTGACACCACGGCACTCTAGCTGGGGCGACAGAGCAAAACTCTGTCTCAAAAAAAAAAGAAGTGAACACATGAAAGAAACATGTTGGTTGGGAAAAGGAAGGAGGATAGCTTAAACTCCCCTAGAAAGGATCTTTCGGACGTAAATTTTTCCCTCTAATGGAGGGTACTCTGCTATCAAAAAGGGTAGCCTGGGTCAGGCTATGGTAACCAACCATCCTCAACCCCAAATGCTCTGAACAACTGGGTTTATTTCTCACTCACTCTACATATCTGCCGTAGGTTGGCCGGGGCTCTCTGCATGCCTCCTCCTCTCTCCAGGACCCATGATGACTGAGCAGCCATGATGTGGAGCTCAGTGATTTTGGTGACAGAGCAAAAAGAAAAACCATGGTAAACTGTGAACGGGCTCTTAAAGGTTCCACACACGTCACTTCCACTTGCACTTCATTGGCCAAAGCAGTGACTTCTCTCAAGGCAGCAAAGCAGTGTCACCCTCTAGCGTGCCTTCAAGAGGGGTCAAACTGGAAATGCAGATGAGCGGAGGTCTGACCAACCTGGAATCTCATGTCCATTTGTGTGTGTGTGTGTGTGTGTGTTGGTATATATGCATCTCCAGGGAGAAGATCCATTGCTTTCATTAGATTTTCAAGGAATCTGTGACATAACCACGATTAAAAACTACTGGACCAGTTGAAAACTGTTATGTCAACAGATAATTGCTACACAAGGCAATTATCAGCATGAGTGAGAGGCCGAAATGATTAAAGAATGGTGTTTCTGTGTGTGTGCGCACGCATAGTGATTAGGAAAAAGCTGATTAAATGCGTAGATCAAAAGGTAGAAGCCAAAGTACAGAGAGCAATGCAGGAAAGACACCAAGCATGAGGGAAATGAGCATGCAACGAGGCGCCTGGAGGTGCAGGGCAGGCCCAGGGCTCTGAAGTGCTCACTTTGGGGATTAGAAGAGAGAACTCTGCTCTGATTTAAGAGACATGGAGGGAGAAGGCAGGTGTCCTCGTGGGTCAGTCTGCCAAGGAGGGGATGGAGAGCAGCTCTATGCTGTGTGTGACATAGCAACAAGGTCATCTGCTTGGAATGAGGGGATTGTAGAGCATGTTGATAGTCGGCAACAGCTGCAAGGGAAATCTGAAACAGAGCTGGCCAGGGACAAATAAAAGGGCTGCCAGGAGCCTGGAGGCCCCCACTGATGTTGGAGGACGTGGATTTGTCGGAGCGCCAGTATATGGAGTTATGTGGGTCTTTTTGTTTGTTTGTTTGTTTTTCTGCCCATGCTCAGCTGCTTAGAAGAAGGAGCTGAGAAAGTTAATGATTGGACTGATCTGGGGCTGGGGATTGGCAGGGCAGGTGCAGCAACGTGTTTTGCTGGTAATTTGAAGTTCAAGAGTCTTCGAACAGGCAAAAAGAACTAATGTTGCCTTTAATTTCAAAAGTTGGTCAATAATGGTGAAAAGAAGCTATATAGCTGTGAACTATACTCATCCTTTATACGTTGACATCCTTGCTCCCTACACAAGCGTGAGAAGGGTGCTCTGTGTCTAGCGTGTGCTCTGGCCAGGCTTTGGACATTGGTAGAAAAGGTGAGTGGTGGCAGGCAGGTGAGACGTGCTTTTTATTGTCATGGGGACACAGCAGTGGTGAAAAGCATGGCCGGGAACACGGCGAGATGGTGGCAACATGCCATGGGAAAGCACGCTCACATGGGTTCACACAGGAGATGGCCCCTTTGGCACATATGTGCGCTGACTCCCGCCTCCCTGAAGGCCGGCTAGCGGGAGGCGGGCAGGAGAAAACACTGCTCGGTCACCCGAGTTTGGCCTGAGGAACCTGTTGCCTACACAAATGCGATTTCCCTTACATTCCACTCCCTAGGTAACAGGGTTCGTGGACAACGCACAGGCCCACAGGGAGGCCCCTTTGGGCCAAAGGCCACGGCAATAGTAGAGGGAACAACACAGTATGGCCAGACTAAACCAGCAGCTCCTAACACTAGGAGGTCCACGCCAAGACCACGAGACGGCGCCGCCACTGTTGCAGCCCATTACCTGTTCCGTGGCCTGTACCCCGCCATCAGCTTCCTTCAGGGCAGAGCAGACGTGCTACTGGTGATGAGGTACACACGGCACTCAGTGCATGCGACTGCACATGTGCCCCCTTGGGCTGCAGCATGAAGGTCAAGGGCCGTGCGGTTTTGCGAAACCACTTTCCTTATCTGGGTGGCTTCACCCACCAGGTGGGTCAAGGCCTACCTGGTTTCTTTCAGGGCCCGGGCAGGAGCTCCGCTAGGACATTCACTTTTATTTCTACATTAATGGCTTCACCCCAGGGGGAAGATAGCTGCCAGGTGGAATCACCATGGAGCCCGTCTCCCCAACATCCCAGTTATGTGGTTTCTTGGTGACAGTGGGGAGGACCCTCCCCGGGACATACAGCCATCCCCACGGGCACCTCAAGGGCAGCTTCCATGGAACGAGCAGGAAGATGAAGCCTCCATACTGGGCGGTGCCCAACTAGCCAGCCTTGACTTTTCACACAGGTGACCAGACAGTGAGGCCCTCACACATGGCTCCGTTATCAGTACAGACACGCAAAGGGGACGGTTTGTGCACGATCGTGGCACACAATTCAGGCCGTTGGCTGCTCTGTCCCTGCCCCGTTTCAAACCAAGTTTCATTATGATCCAACTTGACAGCCACTGCCGCCCACTGGCTGAGGAGCCACAACTGGATCTGTTGGTACACCAGGCCTCTGCTGGAGGGACGCCTTATCCTGCAAGGCACAGGCTCTCTCCCCGGGTGCCATCGTGGTCTGAGGGCCAGCATCAGACACACATTCAGCAGGACCCAGTACCATCTGCCACTCCGCAGTCAAAGGGCTGGAGCTGAACTCTGATCGTTGCTCCAGGTAAGCTCCCCACCTCGCCAGAATGGGTGTCTGGGCCCCCTAATCGTGGGCTGGCTATCTATGACCTCGCCCACCTGCTATGGGGCACCTGGTGCGCACCAGCAGCTCAGACTGCCCAGCTGTGGCTTCACAGGCCTGAGGGGCAGCATGCACAGCTGCCAACTGCCTCTCCACCAGGGAACAGCGCTCCTGGGCCCTTCCAAGTCTGGGACCAAAGCGCAATAGGGACCTGCACTTATGCTGGCTTTGCCACAGACGCTAGCCCATCCTGCTTGAGTCGACTGTCACACTGCGATCAAAGGGCTGTGCTGGGTCCACTGCTTGTAGCATACAGGCCTGTGCCACAGCCCTCTTGGCTGCCATGAAGAGGCCTCTGCCTCTGCCAGCCCCACTGTGCCCCTTTTTGCACAACAAATGCAATGGCCGTGTGGGGAATGAAGAGGTGCCAATACCCCCAAAGCCCCACAAACACTTGTCACTGTTTCACCTTAGGGGTCAGGAGGAGGCTTGAATCTTATCTATAACCGCCTCAGGGATTGCTTTTGTCTTACCCGAACAGACAACAGCCAAGAATTTGACGCACAGCTAGGTCCCTGGAACTTGGAGTCATTCACCGCCCAACCCCACTGTTCCAACAAGGTTGGAAGACTGGCAGTGGCTTCTTCTAGATGGTTCTGGGTAGCTCTCAGGGGTCACCCCATACTGTGTGGGTGGCAGCCAGGAGCCATTCAAGCCACGGTGACCACTCGTCTGCAGCCCCCGTCTCAGGGAGGACGTGCCATCACGGGTGCCGGTTGTGCTGCCTCCCTGGGGAGCGCAGGAGCCACGGGGCCTGTCCCAAGCCCAGCAACCAGGCAGGCTGGGCTCTGGACCTGTCTGTGGCACTCCCCTCCCGCAGCTCTGCGGGGTGTGCCCGAGAGAGACAGGCGCCGCCATTGCTCTAGGCGGCATCCTGAAACCGCGGCCCTCGGGCCACATGCGGGTGTTTTTGCCCGTTTGTTTTTTTACTTCAAAATAAGATATGTGCAGTGTGCATAGGAATTTGTTCATAGTTTTTTAAAACTATAGTCTGGCCCTCCAACGGTCCGAGGGACCGTGAACTGGCCCCATGTTTAAAAAGTCTGAGGAGCCCTGGTCTAGGCGGGCGCCCGCCCACCGCCGCACTCCATGGGCCGCGCCCATTCTCTGCTGAGGACCAGACGGGGGAGGGAGGCCTCGCCCTCAGCCTGCCGCACGCTCAGTTTCCGCAGCGCCCAAGGTCGCACCGCGTGTCAACTCCTTCTCCAACCCCTGCACCTGGGCTTCCAGAGTTTCCTCTGTCTCTGTAGCTCCCTCCCCGGGGCTTCCTGCCGCAGGTGTCCTCAGGCTGCTCCCGGAGGGCTGTGAGGAGGGGCCGCCGACTGGCTGCTCTCCCCAGGCCCGAGACTCCTCCAAGGCCCCCAAGCCTTTTCCAGGGGCGTGGCAGGGGCACGTCCCACCTGCGCCCCTCGTCACTGGCCCACGACAGGGGGACCACTGCCACTGGCTGCCACAAGCCCACAGGAGGCCACATGTCCTCCCCTGCTGGGCTGGAGGGGACACTTACCGCAGCCGCATCCTGCCAGACTACACCAACCGTGAGGAGGGAGCTCTGTGGCTGGCGTGTGCTCCCGCGCCGGATTCGGAAACTGGGAGAAAAGGTGAGTGGCGGCGGGCAGGTGAGATGTGCTCTTTATTGTCAGGGGGATACCACAGCCGGGAAGAGTATGGCTGGGAACATGGCGAGCGCTTATGTATGGCTCTGAACAATGGTGGCAACACGTCATGGGAAAGCACGCTCACACGGGTTCATGCAGGAGATGACACCTTAGGTATATACGTGTGCTGACTCACACCTCCCCCGAAGACGGCTAACCAGGGTGGCTGGGCTGGGAAAAAACCACTCTGGCAGTCGTCTTAGTTTGGCCTAAGAAACCTGTGGCCTATACAAATGCATTTCCCTTACAACAAGTTGTCTTTGTTTGGAGCTCATAACCGACGTGACCAATGCAACTATATGTAAAGGTAAGTAACATTTATTTCTTATGGCTTAAGTAAAGTTGACGATGCTTCAGCCATGTGAGAGTGTCTGTGTCCCTAATACTTCCTTACTCCTCTAGTAAAAACTGGCAGAAGAAAGGTAAGAGAAAAAAATAAAAGCTCTAAACGTATAATTACACACTCAGAGACAAAATTACTTAGCTGAGCATCTGTCTATTAATTAGTATGTCATAAATTTTGCTGCTGTGGCTGATGCTGAGACATTGTATTTAGAAGAGCCATTAAATGAAGACAAAAGAAAAACATATGGAGTAGCTTAGCTCCAATGTAGACCTTAGGCTGAAATAGCATTGTATTACATTTCTCTTTTCCCAATGGCCTGCCAAATCCCCAAATTCCCTGTATTTCTGTGAGGTTACATCATAAGCATTTGATAAAAATAGTGTTGCTCTTCGTAAAGGCTTCATTTGCATACTGAAAGCAAACACAGTCCTGGTAGTGACTCTGGTTTCCTGAATGATGCTCCTTGAAATCTGTCATCGAATCTTCCATTCCTTCCGACAGAGGCTTTGTCTTTTCAGTATCTATTGATGACTGACAGATGAGGTAGGTGAGCCAAGTGTGATCATTTGGAATTGCATTTGGCGCTGAAATTAAATGTGACTTTTCACATCCTTCCTCAACACAAAGGAGTTAGCAAGAGGCAAGTGTATTTGAATTCTAAAAAGGAGATTGTTGCTACAAATGGCTTTTCCCCAGAAGACCCTCTCTCAGAATTTCGGTTGTTGTTAACTAGCAGGTTTTATCTCCAGGAACTAAGATCATTTTCTTGTCACTTCTAGCCTGCCAGCTTGTAGACTGTCTTCAGCTGAGGCAGTGCTGCCAGAATGAATAACTGGAGAAGTTCCCCAACTCTATTTATTTTAGAGTATGGTAATTTGAGGGAAAATTAAAATTGCCAGTTTTCCATTACACCTTCAAGCTCTCAGTGCTGGTTATCTCATCAGATGCAAAAAACATACTTCTGCAGAAAACTGTATAAACACATGGAAGAGCCAAGAAAAAGAGGAGGCTGATGTCTCATGAAGGGCCACACAGCACGTTCAGGCATGGCTGGGCACCTGAGCATGCTGACGAGTCTCACACAAGGTCTTCCTGCTCTACCCCCGGGACAGGGAGACATGCAGCTGCTGAGTTCATGAAATAAACACTGAGCAGGTGTCTGGTTATCTTGGGGGCAAGGACAATAGATTTTTAAATGCTCACATGTTGACCTGCAACATGTCACCCCAGTGGCCTGGATACTCCGAGCACAGAGAGCAGAGCTCTGCTCAGCCCATTTTTGCTCACCTGGGTCCAAGCCCCGTGCCTGGCATATGACCAGAAACCCAATCAATGCTTAACCACTTTGGTATGGCGCTCACCGGCCGCGAAACCTCGCCCACAGCGGCACTCACAGTCTGCGCGGTGGTCTGTGCTGTGCATTGCCGGGGAATCCGTTTTGCTCTTGTGTGATGAGGAAAGCTTGAAAGCACTGAAAGCTTGTTTTACTTTACAGGCAGCTTTACTGTAATGTAAATCAGAATAGGTAACATATACATATATGTTTTCATTATGTTATTTTTAAATGTTCACAATTTTATTTTGATAAATGAAAGATTGGAAAAGTCGGCCGTCGGCTACAGTCTCTATGTGCGTTCATCTGTGACTGTCGACTACAGTCGATGCTCATACCGAAGTGGTTAATACCTTCTGTGTGAATTCAGATCCTTTGAAAACATTGTCAGATAATCTCATTTCTCAACTCAAGATGCTGCAGTAACTTCTTATCTCACCTGGAGTAAAAGCCAGAGACCCAACAGATCTCTGGGTCTCTGCATTCGCTCCTCTCCCCTCTCCGCCCTCGCTCCCACACACCCTCGTGGGCTCCCTGTCTTCGGGAGGCAGCTCCCTTTGAATTGGCTGTTCCTTATGCCTGGCCTTTTCCACTACACAGCTCCTTTATTTAAGACTTTGTTCCGATGTCACTTTTCACTGATCACGTTCCCGCTGCGACCTCTTCCCTCTCCTCTGCCAACCCAATCCCGCTCAGCCTGCTCCATCGTCTCCGTAACACTGACCGCTTTCTAACTCACTGTAAAATTTACTATCTATCATGTCAATGTTCTGTTGTCTGTTCCCCCCCCCCCCCCCCAGGATGGAAGCCCGAAAGGGTGAAGATTTTGGTCTCTTTTCTTCACTGCTAGTGCTAGTGTTGTAGCCAGGGTCGGACGGTTGAGTGAAAAAGATGAATAAAGCTGAATCAGTGACAAAGCTGAGGTGGGTGAGTCTGAGAGTGGAAAAGATGCATTTTTACAGCCAGGTATAAAGGTTAAGAGACCATCAGAGGTGGTACCTTTCTAGAGGCAAACGCTCATGTTCGTATTCAAAGGCCCTTGCAGTTCAGGATGAACCTGGCCAACTCCCAGAGTGAAAACAACAGACTTCCAACCTGCTGACTGCCAGACTCTCCTGGTGAATTCAGACAAGGAGCACGTGTGTGGATTGGACTGTCTCAAAGTGGACCCGAGGCTCCCCTGCATTAGGGGTGCTCGTTAAGTCCTGTGTTCCAGCTGCCCAGCCCTGGCCAGTTGGCGGAATGATTGCTAAGGATGAGGTTTCCAGGTGAATCGAATGCATGCTAACATTTGAGAAATACTAGGACAGAGAAAATCTACAGAAAATGATGAGACTATAGTAGAACAAGATTTCCCCTGCTGCAGTATAATTGTTCCACAGGATGTTGGCAGTTAAAAAAAAGTGTTCCTTGAATTAATAAATTAGGGTAACACTGAGTTAAATACTAAAACTTTTTTTAGTAATAGAACTAAGAACCTTAAATAAACTGATGTTGTTGTGAATTCCCAGGAGGAGGATATAGTATGTAGTAGCCCAGATTTATTCCATCATGGGTGTTTCTTTTCAGGCACCTTTTATTAATTTTTGAGGAAGAGGTGAGTTTTTCCTTTAAAGAAAAAGTGTAGGCATTTCCATTATAAATAATATCTAATAATTGTTCCTCATTCTAACTCTCTGTTGTTCTTTATAATTCTATTTGCTCTGTCACACACACACACACACACACACACACACACACACAGAATATGAGGTGCATGTGAGTCCAGAGAGATGACACAAAGAAGCCTATGGGCAGTGGACCTGATTGAGTAAGCTCACCTGTTAAAGTAGAATTTGGTAGATAGGGGAGATTTCTGTCCTCTGTGTGAAGCAGTATACGTTAGCAGATGCACATATATAAATATCTTGCTGGGTATAAGCACACGTGGGGCCTGGTTCTCTTATATTGATTACACAAATCTATTCTTTCTGTCGCTTGGCCCCTGGAACCGAGATAGCTATGTGCTCAGAATAAACAGCTTTCTCCCTTTCTGAAAGCTGCACGAAGTCCACACAATGCCTCCTTCCGTGTAATGGAAGCATGCACACACGGGTGATTGCTGTCTACAGGTGGGAAGAACTGAATGGGAGGTAATGAGAAGTGACTGTCACGCCACCTCTAGGGCCCTGTTTCTCCTGCCACACAATTACACTGTGACCTAGAGAAACAGAGACAACCGTAACATTCTCCCCTTCTCTAATGGTCTTAAAATCAGCCCTTGCTTACCAAGGAGAGCTGAACTGCAGCATGATTCATTTGACAGTCCAGAAGATGTCCAAGGAAATATACGCCCATATTCCGGGAGGCGGCTCTACATACACAATCTTACACCGTTTCCTGGGTGCAAACTTGGCCTCTTGCCCGAAAGATGCCATCAGATGGAGAGGGTCCTTCCTGCGTTCCTCTGGCGTGTGCTTCTGGGCTGAGAGCTGTTCTTTCTTTTATAGCAAGATTGCATAGGGAGGAGGCTGATGGGCACCACATTTCTGGTAGAGGAATGCATATTGAAGCTTGAAGAGAAAAAAAAATGCTCTTTTACATGATGATGATAAATGCAGTGACAGCAGTTTTGAGGTGCTCTGTGTCACCCCTCTTATTTCTGAGTTTTGTTTCAGGAAGAGCAACCATTTCCACTGACTGACGCTTACGGCAAGGAGGAGAGGGCAGGGTGGAGGGAGAGGCAGAGGTTGCCTGCTGAGCCAACTTTTAGAGAGGGGAGCATGTATTAATAGAAAGTGCAAAAAGGTGGAAGACTTTTAAAATTCCTTTCATTGTCTTCATTTTGCTCTCATGGCTGAGGCTTGCCCACACTCTGGAGGAAGCCTGCCAGCTGCGCGCTGACTGGTGAGCGGGGACAAGCTGGCTGCTGTGTTTCTTGGCAGAAAGAGAATAGCAGCCCAGGCTGGTGGCTGGCGGGCAAAGCTGTTTTCCACGGTCTGGCATCTGCCAGCAGGAAGCCCCCAGGTGGCATTAGGGAGAATTAGCGTGTAAATGACGGAGTCGCTAATTTCTTACCACTTCATGAGCTGACAGTTCCATGGAAGAGGGCACGGATGCCCGTCAGAAGCAGAGTTCAGTCGTGTCGTGTTGACACGCTTGTGGCTCTTTGGTTGCCCCCTTTGGTTTGTTCTCTGACCCTGTGACTAGCAATTACTTCCTTGCAACATCTTCCTCAATTCTTTTGGTTCAGACTTAGTACCACCAGGAAAAGGTAGAAACTGCTCTCAATCCTCTTTGTGCCTTTTTGCAAAATGAGTTAAAAAATATGCCACAAGGAAAGAAAAAGGAAAATAGTACCTTATACTTAAATGAGCTCTCCCTCACGGCATTCCTCATAGCTTGTAGGTTTTGAGTGCCTACTGTGTGCTGGGCATAGTCCTAAGCACTCCACAGTTTGTTAAATCCTGTTACTTCTATTTTATGTAGGAGAAATCTGAGGCACAGAGAGGATGAGCTTATTGCCAAGGACACACAGTATTTGAATGTAGGGAGTTTGGATCCAGAGCCCACACTCCATGTACTAGAGAATTTTGCATTAATTAGTCACTCACTCAGTTCCTGAATTAATTCAACAAAACATTAATGAAGCACTGATTCATATAACTTACTACGCCAGATTTCTTAGCCCATCGATCCTCCCATTTCCATCGGTCAGAAGGGGCTTGCTGAGCTCTTCCTGTCTCTCTGAGGCTTTGCTCACGGGCATGCAAGAGAGAGGGAAGGCAGAACGCTGCTGTCGGGAAGTCCAAATACATCTAGATCAGGAATTGACAAACTTTTCTATACAAAGGGCCAGATACTAAATATTTTTGGCTTTGTAGGTCACAGAGTCTCTGTCCCAACAAGAGCAAAGTAACCATAAACGTCATCTAAATGGACGAGCATGTCTGTATTCTAATAAAACTTTGTAAAACCAGCCGGCAGACGTGATTTAGCCCATGCCTGCTCTAGAGGATGAAAGAAGCCCTCAGGAACATGCAGAACAGGAGACATGGCCAGGGCGACCCGAAGTGGAGCTCGTGTGCTGCTGCCTGTCATGCCTGTGAGGGAGTGAGAGAAACGCAGCATCAGGGAGCGCAGCACCGGTGTGCATTTGGCAAGTGGTGTCGGGGCAGGTGCCTCCTGAGCCTCCCCTGAAGGACGGGAAGAGTCTGACGCACACCTGTGAGGCGGTTAGGTGGGTTGGGTTTCACCGACTGCTGCGGTTCTTAGAGCTACACGTGGCAGCAAGCTGGCAACCTGATGTCCATTCTCCTTTTCTTTCTTGTTCAGAGGACTCCGGTTTTGTCTGATCCCCCGTGGGCCCCGCCCTAACCAGCGGCTCATCACTGATAAAAGTAAATCTCAATAGTTCTGGTCTCCGATTTTCCTGCCTTTTCTTTAGTTAAAGGTGATCGAGGGGCCCAGCTCTGATCAACTGGAAGCAGGGCTGCCCACGGGGACAGTGGGCAGGGACCCTCAGGAAACCTGTGCTTTTCTGGTCACGGGGACAGGCATGTCAGGACCCAGCTCCTCGTGCTTTCCTGCAGCAAATATCAACGTGAGGACTACCTGGGACAGCCATCGGGGCCCTGCAGGAGCAAGCCAACGTGTTACAGATGGAGAGTGGGGACAGGCCAAGCGCCTGGGCCTCGGGTGAGGTCACCAAGCCACCACATAGGTGCTGGGCTGCTGGCCTCCACCCTCTTTATAAGAGCAAGCTAAATGGTTCTTATTGCTCTAAATCACTGTTAGTTGAATAACAAATGTGTCTTTTAAAATATTCCAGGAGAAGTTAACTAGAAGTTACCTATTTCTAGAAGTTTCCCATCATCTTAGATATTTCAGAAAATTGAAATTAAATTCGGAAAATTGTATTAAATCAGATGAGAATTATTTCAAATTCCTTTCATTTTCTTAGTAATCTCCTTCTCCACAATATACTTATGAGGAGAAAGAGTATATTACAGACAAATATTGGCTCATTTTAATTTATTTTATTATTATCATCATTTTTTTTTTTAGAGATGGGATATCACTGTGTTTGTTGCCTAGGCTGGTCTTGAACTGACCTAAAGTGATTCATCTGCCTCAGCCTCCAAAGTAGCTGGCTGGGACTATAGGTGTGAGACACTCATATTTTATTTAAATATTATCATAAATGTCTTAAATACAACAAGAGGTTAATAGTAATTGTGTCTGGATAATTAATTCTTTCTAGCTATTAGAATTAGGAATGCATTTTTTATTTTGCCTTTTTTTTAACTTTTCTATAGAATATACATAAACAGAAAAAAATTTAAAATGGCACTGACAGAAATAAAACTGATTTTATTTTTGATACAAGTTTCTTGGCTTAAACTGTTTTTCTATCCTTACTTTCCCTTTGGCTTTCTAATCTTATTTCTTATTAGTTTTCTTTCCTATATGCATTTGTGTGTGTGTGTGTTGGTTTTATAAACTCTTTCTACACATTTTTCATTTTAATGTAGTCTGTTGTATGATGTTGCCAGTATGAAGTATGTTCTTGAAGTTTGACTCACGTCACTAGGTTTCACCTACCCCTCATCTTCATTCAGTCCTTCTTGTAATAAACACAGCTGGGTGCCAGCCCTGTTCCAAGTGCTGCAGGACTAGGGGGATGGGCGTTGGAAGCGCTGTGCTCTTCTCTCTCACCGGCTTTCCTTTGGGCTGACCACACACTGGCTCAGTCTGTAAGACTCAGTATCAATGCTATTTTCTCCATGAAGCCTAAGGTGATCCACTTCATGACCTTTTACCCCACTCTGCTACTTCTGTGTTATGTTATTGTTTCTACCTCTCTTTGGTTACTTTCCTGTTTGGTGGTGTTCTGTGTTTATTGGCACAGTCTTGCCTAGACTGTGGGTGTATTGATCCGGGCCACTGGCCATTCCCCAGCGTCCAGCCTGTGCTGCTTCCTTGGGCAGCCAGGCCCACAACTCATGCAGATTGCATGTTCAGAAACATGCTTTCTGTTGATGATGTCCTGAATCTGACCTGTATCTTGCCATACCTTGTCTTGACTGTCAGTCAATTCTCCCACTCCCTAGGGTCCTCCTTTCTGTCCTCTATCTTACCCCTTGTCTTTTCTAGACCTTCTCAGCCGTGCTCTTTGCCCAGCTTTGTTGCTTTGACATGGCTTTTTCTGGGAGGCTCAGATCATGGAGAAAGATCTGGAGACCACTTATATTTTACACTTAGCCAGCCCTCAATTTGTAATCTGTTTAACAAACAGGGGGATGGACAAGTGACTGTTCAGAGGAAATATACATTTAAACACTTGATGCTTTTCATAGTGAGTTTAGGGTTAAAGTAAATAAAAGAATACCACTGGCTGCTAGTGTATTTGTTGGAATGTGGGAAGGCACAGAGATGTAACTCTGAGGACTCTGCAGCTGGGCACGAGGCCTGGACACCCTGGTCACCCGGTCCTTCTGCAACACCATTCTTGTTGATAAGTAACCCTCTCTAAATAAGGGGAAATGAGAAAAACACAACTCTTTGAACTCAAGCTAGATCAGGAAATCGTGGCAATTTTTGGAATGTCAAGAGTAAAAATAAGGAAGGAAAAATTAATCCTGCTAGCCCCAAATCAGAAGCTGTCACCACCAAAGCTGTAAGTCTCTAAATGAATATAACACCTCTGAAAACTCTCACTACTGCGCCAAGTATTTACATGTTCTCTCTCAATGTGGCATCTACCGAGAGTGGTTTTGGTCGCGAAGCGTGCCATCTGCGAGATCACCCGCCCCTCACGAGAGTACTCTGAACTCAGCAGTTGCGCAACTGATGCATTTAAATATACAGTATTCCTGCTCCCATAGTTCAGAACGGGTGTGAGAAACTGAGGGAAAACAGCTAGCTTCCTTAAAAACTCAGACTCCGTCTGACATTTTTCCAGACACCTCTTGTAACCATGCTGCAATGCCATCCCGAAAGATAAAAACATTATCATCATAGATCTGCAGATAGTTAAACAGGTCAGCCTGACCCAGAACCTCACCAGCTGCTGTCACAATCATTAACGAGCCAGTTAATCCGGAAGGTGAAATCAGATCACTGTTTGGTTTTCATTCAAGTGGAGTCTGTGTAGTCTTGAGAAAAACAAGCAGACAGAATTCAGATGGTAAGCAGTCCGGATGGATAGCACTAGCTGAGATTATAAAATCAAGAATGAAGGATTGAATCCCATCTCTAGGCTTTATATTTTTTTTATTAAAATACTCCCCATGCCTTCACCAAGGTATTTTATTTGGGATGAGTTCTTCCTAATCGCAGACATGAGATTGAATGGTACGTTTATCACAATGGGCTTATTAGGAAGGGCTGCTCCGCCCTCCTGAATCACAGCCCGTCTTGCCTCCAGTTGAAGTGGTGACTTCAGACACCTTCAGGGTGGCCACAAGTCATGGACAGGGAGGGACATTTCTCACATAAATGAGACAGTTTTCTTTCTTTTGCCCCGATTCTGTTCTCCCAGTGGTAGTGGTGTATGGGAGGCAGGGGTTGAAAAAGAGCACATTCTAGGAATGAATTGATTATCATCTCGAGGATTTAAAAGAAGACATGGATTAAAAGAAGACAGTGTCTCCAGAGAGACACTGGAGTCCCTCTCTTGCTAAGCTGGTCTCGAACTCCTGGCTCTAAGCAGTCCTATGTGCATGTATTATTCTATGTTTATGCAATACAAGTCTAAACAGTAAATTTAACATGACCAGAAAATGAATTGTCATTAATATTTTCCTGCAAATTCTTGCATCGTGGCCATCATCATGGAGCACATTAACCACATTTGGGAGAATCACTGGAAACCAGTATTTACAGGTGCCTGGGTGGCTGAGGAAGCCTCATAAATGATGTTGTAACCATCAATGTATAAGTGATACTGTTTTAGGAAACTACAGAGGCAAGAAGAATTATATTAACACAAACAGAGTCCAGAGAGCATTGGCCTTGTGGGTTATAACAGTGTTGCTCCTTTTTTCTGTACGTGGGAAACATAAGAAAAGTATTATTGTTGAACTCAAACTAGGTCAAGACCTGGCAGTAATTTTTGGAATGTCAAAAGTAAAAATAAGAAATGGGGGAATTAATCCTGCGAGAGCATGGTTACAAACCAATGAGAAGATGTTTTCTGGACTTGAACAGGAAGATACAGTGTCTGCATACCATTAAGAATCTTCACCTGCACCAAATGATCAATAACAAAAAAATATGTAAGTTCCTCTCCTCCATCTATTATTTTATTTTTTAAAAAGTTTTTAATATTTATTGTTTTTGAAAGAGTCTTGCTTCATTGCCTGGGCTAGAGTGCAGTGGTATCATCATACCTCCCTACAACCTCAAACTCTTAGGTTTAAGTGATCCTCCTGCCTCAGCCTCCCAAGTAGCTGGGACTGCTAGCCCATGCCACCACACCTGGATAATTTTTCTATTTTTTGTAGAAATGGAGTCTCTCTCTTGCTCAGCTGGTCTCGAACTCCTGGCCTTAAGCAGTCATCCCTCCTTGGCCTCCCAAAGTGCTAGGATTACTGGCTACCACACCCAGCCTTACCCATTATTTTAAATCTTCGTCAATACATCACTATATCTCATATGGGTCTACGGATTTTTAATACGTTTTTGATAAAAGATGTTTATGTAGCTCAGGACACACACCCTAGAGGTGGCCCTCACCTGGAAAGCCAGATGAAGGACTTTGAACGGCTTAATAGTCTTTAAGTAAATGCTGAAAGAACGCTTATCGTAATGGGACGCAGTCACATTTTACTTCAGATCTGTAACTTGCAGAGACTGTCAGATGGGTGAGTGTGAAAGGGGCCAGTGGGGGCCTGCGGGTGGGTGGGAGATGATGGGCTGTCCCCTGAGGGCCGACTCAGGGCAGGTGCAAGGCTTGGGGGCTCATACCTGGAGGGAAATGAGAACACTCATTGTCTTTAACAGAATTAATGACGTCATGAAAGAAAGATGTTTTTTGAAGGGAAGGAAAAATGCATTTGGAATTTTATAGTTTGGAATGCTGGTTACTAAAGTTGAATTTTGAGAATAATGACATTGGAGGAATGTCTGGCAAAATTTTGGTCACACTGAAGCCCTAAGGTCTTTTGACTGCAGTTTCTCAGAAAGTCTAATTAAATCTTGGAATAGTCAGAAAGTTTATTTGGACATTGATCAGAGTTTTCTCAACCTGGGTTTATTTAAGCATTTCCAAATCAGTTAAGTCAGTTTCTCAAATCAAGTTGGTTTTCTCTATTTAGAGCTACCTCAATCCTTAACTATATATACAGCACAATTTTGAGGTCCAACAGAAGACTATTGGTAAAGGAAAAAAAAAAAGGATCCAGGCAGTTTTGATGTTTCTGGCTTGTTTCTGCTGCGAAAAATAGAATAGGGACCACATTACTAAACTGCTGTTCAGCAGCATTCCTTTCCTCTTCCCCTCCTCCAGAATGCAAGAAGGTCCAATCAATAAGATGCAGAAAAAGGAGGCATTACTACGAGAAGGATAATGGCATCTGTGTGTGTGCACACGCATGGGTGTGACGCCTAGGCACTCACCAAATGCAAGGTGCTCACAGTAACAAACAATTCAGTATAAAGCAAGATCATGGGAGGTAAAAATAATTATCAGTGGTTGTGAAAATCTGACCAATAACTATGCTATTTTAATAAGTCTTGGTGGCTGAGATTTCCATAGATTGTTTTCTTATGATGTTGAGAGCTCTCGTACATGATGACTGGTTTTGGCAAAATTCTAAGTCTTGCACACCGATTAATGTGGCTTAGAGGAGGGACAGTAAAAAGATTCTACCTATATAATCGGCATAATATAGTAGGTTGTTTTGGATATCTATCTTTTAAATTTAGTAATAGGCTGATATTGTAATAAAATCAATATTTGAAATTAATGTTTTCGAAGACTTAATAAGAGTAATAAATTGTTTTTGAAGTCTGTAAAAACTTTTCCCCCAACATTTTCTTTGCCCATGACACCGTTAATAAAAGCAAATAATGTTTTGATGATGAGAAAATTAAAGCACAGTTTAAGAAAATTTCATAAAATTATTTAAGTCAAAGGCAGAAATAATATGTAGAACCTCCAGGCCCTATTAGTCCGCACTTTTTCTCTATTCATTTTTTGTTCTCAATTTAATTTAAAAATTTATATCTAGGAAAATAATGTTTAATGGATATAAAATGCAAATCAATTTGATCTAAATATTAGAAACTTTGAAAAATATTTAGTCATTCCACTACTTAAGTTCTGTAATTACTAGTAATAAATCTTTTGCTTGGGTTCATCTTCATTGTTCCTCTTTTATCCAGAGGGAAATATTCTTTGAGGAGAGTTTAAAGTAAAAGTAAATAAATAACTTAAAACTCAACATGTTATATTAATGACTTACAGTTAACCATGTTGTATAATAGGATGATGTGTTGGTTAGATATCAGAACTAATTCCAGACCAATTCTTTCATTATCTCGTTGAGTGTTTTAGGAATGGTTTTCTTTATTCCTCCTCCCCTCCCTCCTTCCTTGTTTTGTGTAAGAACGCCATTGTTCCCATGGGGGAAGGTTGCAGATGAGAAGGCTGCCACACGACTACTTCACAGAGCTACTGGGACTGTTATATGAGACATGGAACAGTTTTACCCCTTTCTTCCTGTTGTAGTAAAAGTACCACAGTCTGTCCCGGTCCCCAGTGAAGTCTTTGCAGTCATTCTGATTCTTTTCTTCTCCCCAAACCTACCCAACTACAAGTTTGTCCCCGTATCCTCCAAACTCCCTCTCTTCTCTCCTCCTCTGCTCCCATTCCATTGCGGGCCATGCAGACAACTAGAAACGGCCTCTAACTGGCTACCCTGCTCCCTCTCTTGTCCTCATTCGAATTATTCTCCATCTAGCTGTCAAAACGAGCTCTTAAAAATAAAAATCATGTCATTTCCATGTGTAAAAGCCTCCAATGGTTTCCCACGCTACTCAATAACATGCAGAACACCTGCAAAAGCCTCACAGGCAGATTTAAGAGGGCCACAAATTCCTTGACACTCCTCCCGTAGAAAGGAGGTGTCTTCATTTTTTTCCCTTCGAATCTGGTCTGGTCTCCACGCTGTGTCTGATGAACAGAGATGGCCAAATGGCAGAAGCGATGTTCCGAGACTTGAGAGAGGTGGCAAGCAGGCTTGGAACGTGGGTCCCGGTGCTCTGGGGAAAGCGAGTCTTCATGTCCACAGTCAGCTGCCACGAGACAGCCACAGTGGCAGCTTGTGAGAAGAACAAGCCGTGTGAGAAGAGAGGCCATGTGGAGGGAGGCCATGGGGCACCGAGGCATCGGGACGCGGGATAAACAGCCCCCTGGACGGCGTGTTCTGCAGCTCCCACTGCCCCAGATAATACCCGGATCAGAGATAAATTGCCCAGAAGAGCTTTCCCATATTCCTGAATTCCAAATGTTGAGCAAAATGTGTATTTTAAGCTACAAGTCTGGGGGTGGTTATGTCACAGAAATTGAGAGTCCCATTGTCTCTCGTGCCCTAAACACGTGATTCCTGCTTCTATCTTGGAGCTTGTCCCTTCCACATGGCCCCTCTCTTGTTGACCCAGCTGCTCCAGTGGCTCTGAATATGCCAAGCTCATCCCTGTCCCAGCATCTTCACGAGTGCTGTAATCTCTGCTCAAACTCTGACCCCAAACCTTTTTTGTACTTGTCTCCTTTTTTTTTTTTTTAATAATTTCAAGAGGTTTATTCTGAGCCACATTTGAAGACCATGACCCAGAGCCACACCAAAGAAGCCTTAAGCAAGCAGATTCTACTTCTTTCCTTCTTGTCACCAAGCTCAAGTGTCACATTTTTGGTGAGTCTTGAGATCTCTCGACCTGAATGAGCCCCATCTCCCCCTGACACCCTACTTCATTCTCACATTTTCCATAGCCAGCACTTACAACTGCCTGAGATGATTTTGTTCATTTGTTTCCCACCTTCTCTTTTGTTAACTAGAATGAAAGCTTTTTGAGATCAGATTTCTTATCTGTTTTTCACACATGTATCCCAGTTCCTTTTATGGTCAATACATATATATATATATATTTTATGAATACATGTAAAAGTGCTCCAAACCTAAATGGGTTTTATTATTATTGCACCACAAGAAACTGTGGCAAGAAACCATTGATGCTAGAAAAATATAGACTTGGACCTACTCAGTCATACACCAATAAGATAGATATACCAATGAGATATAAAAAATTAGAAATATCCAAAAATATCAAACTTTGAGTCCACTTGAGTCTTTGTGAAAATCTCCTTTAGAAAACTGACAGTTTGCACTATTTTTCTATTATCAGTTGGCACATGGCTCAATTATCAGTTTTTTTACTAAAAAAAAATTTTTAGCATTTGTCCTTTAGTAATAAAAATTAAGAATTTTTCCTTTTTTGGTTTACCCATTCATTAAATCATTGAACAAAGAGTCTATGAGAGTGTCAAGTGTGTTAATCACTTCATGAGGAGGTATCACTTCTTTCAAAGAAGGATGAATGAGCTTATATTCCAATTCATGGAAATTTTTGTTTTACTTTACATTTTAACATCCAGTGAGCACTTAGGGAGAAGGCTATTGCTAATCAATAACATTTAGGCTACTCAAAAGGAGAGAGAATGTAGACAACTTAACAAATTGGTAGAAAGAGCATCTCTACAGGGAATTTAAGACACAAAAAATTTGATTTTCTATTTCAATAAAGTATTGGTGTGATAAGCTATGTAATTGTCAGCATGTACTGGGAGAGCAAATTTAATATATCTTACAGTAGTACACATTTTAATATAGTAAACTAGAGAAACTCACTGACTAGCAAGAAATTGAAATGTTAAAATGGAAATCCAGGCGTTGAGATTCCTAGAATCTCTGAAACCATCTTGTGTCTTTCTTTCCATCCGCCTGTCAACATGACTTTCTGAAATAACTGATCTCAAAGGAATATTTTAGGAGCAAATATCATGTGGACATGTTTTTTTACCCTCCCCCCCATAAATGCCAATCTCAGGCAGTGTTTTTGTCAGAAGTCTCTGTTCAAGCGTTAAAAGCCAAAAAATATATATATATGAAAATGAATACACTAAAATGTAATTTAAAATGCAAAATGTAAATTCTGCAGAAAAGCAGCAAAAGCTAACTGCAGTTTTTCTTCATGCTTGCCTCTGTAGACACATGTGTCAATGTCCCCTTCCTTGTGCTGGGAGTGCTCAGACCACGGCTGTGTCGCCACTCTGACCTCTCAGATAAAATATATTCAACTAAAAAATACCACAAACCCTAGTCACAGAAATCAATAGGTACTTAACCCTGTATAGAAGCAGGTGAGGAGGCGTATATGGCAGTGCAGTTGTTAACTCATGAGAAATTCCCAGAATAGAAACAGTAGTTGCATGTTATAGAGAAAGGACAGCCATCTATAATCTTTAAGAGCTTATGCAGTATAGATTAAAAAAAAAAAATTCAAGCCCCGAATTAAGGACACCATTTGTTTTTAAACAATCAAGGCTACACAAATACTTTAGATTAAGTTGGAGTCAATTCTAAACTGTGCAATTGTAGCTTCTTTTTATTTTTATTTCTGTCTCACTTGAATGCTATGTGCTATATCTTATGGTGAGCTTGGGTAAATATATTACTTGCAGCAAAACCTTGGTCATTCTTTTATTTTTTTTTTATTTTTTAATTTATTTATTTTTTTATTTCAGCATATTATGGGGGTACAAATTTTAAGGTTTCAATAAATGCCCTTTCCCCCCCTCCCCCCACAAGTCTGAGTTTCCAGCATGACCATCCCCCAGATGGTGCACATCTCACTCATTATGTATGTATATACCCACCCTCCTCCCCCCTCCCCCCTGCCCAATTACTGTAGTACCTATGTGTCCACTTAGGTGCTGCTCAGTTAATGCCAGTTTGCTGGTGAATATATGTGGTGCTTGTTTTTCCATTCTTGGGATACTTCACTTAGTAGTATGGGTTCCAGCTCTAACCAGGAAAATATAA